>JAUTBX010135752.1:0-19117 GCA_032361465.1 Lepetodrilus tevnianus | reverse complement strand
CACACACACACACACACACACACACACACACACACACACACATACAGACACACACACACACACACACACACACACACTTTTCCAACTTCTCCATAACATATATCCATGGTTCCGCATCTGAGTATAATGGTTCATTCATATCGTACACGGAGACTGCTGATGCCGATAGTAATCTTGTCGTATTTGTTGTTATCACTGGAAGAAAACGGCAGTGTGGGTCGTATGCTTTCAAGAGAGTTGAATAATGTAATATGTAACCATTGACCGGGCGTATACATCTCGTAAAACTGCAGGCATCGGCTGGTATTGAAGAATCAAATATGGTTATACTGTTACCACACTGGGATAATTAAGACCTTGCATCTTATCATGCCCATATCGGAGAGGTAGTTATGTACGAGTTCCAACTCAGTATCTTTGGCTCTAATAGCCATAACTCTACCATCAATCCATGCAATTAGCTATCTGTATTATTATGTCGCATTGCATGCAAAGGGAAACAATGAAAACAACACCATTCTTGAAGTATAAATAAACTTTCATGTATTACAAAATAGTATTGACAAGTGTACAAAATGCCGCTTGTGAGCAACACAAAGGCAACAATAAATTGCAGGTAGAGTTGTTTATGCCGCCATGACGCACTGATGACGTCTTACTAACTACTACTGGCATAATGCTATCGTGGATGTCCTGAACTAACCTCGTCTGGGCTGGACTAGTTGGATGGGATGAGGGGTGGACGGAATAACCAAGTGGTACTGAAATCTATAACCAGGATGGGGTTCCAACAGTATGAGCAGAGTTGTCCTTCCTGCCGCTGTATATACAACGGACCGTTTCCGCTTCCTCAAGAACAAATAGGCACATCTTGCCCACTTGTCTTCTTCCATTGACGAAAAGGCAGTCTGATCTGAATCTACATCAACGATTTTTATGCAGCAAGCATTCGTGAATCACTACGAATATCCCATTGGTACGAAAGTAATCAACTTGTTTTCCACTCTACCGATGGTCGAGATTAACCTTGATGTCACGTTTTGCACCTAAACCGAAATGTAACCATGCGTCCAACGTCTTCATTTGAACGCAGGCTTGCAAGCTGTCCGCGGACTTGTAGCCACATGAAAAACGAACAGGTCACTTTGAAAATAAGACACTGAAATCGAAATAACTGAAAAGCTACGGCACGTGAGAGTGTGAGCCGGAGATGTCATTCCCTCATAATCATCCTCTTCTTGCCGAAGTTCATGCCCTTAGCGGATGCTCCCTTGTTAGTGCCGTATTGGAGGTTGATGATGGTGTTTCCGGCAGCCAGGACTTCCGGTGAGAATGTCCTGGGGTTGGCTTCCGCCTTCTTTGGCCACCAGCGCATTCCGGTGAAAGATGGTTTGGACTCGAACTGAAAAATAACCAAACAAATGTATTATTTAAAAGATTATCTGAAATTGGATAACTTAGAGCATTATTTGTTTTGTGCTGTGCATTTACGTAGACATGACTTTCAATTCGGTACGAAACATGTCTTAGGATCACGTCACATAGAATCACGTCGGTGTGCTTAAATGATACAGATACATATTTTAGCTATTTATTATGGCTCACCATATTATTTACGGCTGCTTAATTTTACATCCAAACGTTGTGCGTAACAAGAATGCCACGCATATATACATCATTGTATACCGGTATATTTTACTTTTTTATATGTTTGCTTTTGCATTGAGGTTTAGAACTGCTTTCAATATTCTTTCATTTGTATTACATCTTAATAAATGTGCAATACAAGCAAAATACACTTGAAAGCTGCATATATATATATATATATACACTGTGCAATATGTACATCTTCTGAAATGGTGGTACGTGTTGACATGCATTACTTCTTAGTTAATGCGACATGATAACCTGGATCCAGGAACACATGCCCCTATACGATTAAAATATGAAATAAATATGACCGCTAACCTATTCTAGACAGATTCAATTATTATGTTAATTTCATTTGACTCTTTCATTATGTTTCCTTTAATGTTAAAAATACATATAATCACAGGCTAAGTTGTTGTTTTGTAGTAGTAGTGCACTTAGCATACATATAATCGATTTTCTTTTATACCGTTAAATATATCTTCACCCATGTAGGGTAGGTAAAATACAAATGCTATTTACAATTCCGGTTACAATTGAATCATCAATTGATAACGTACGGTGATGTATCAATTTACTATAGTATAATAGACACCCAAGGGGATAACATTTAGTCATTGAAAAGATGTAAAATCACCTTTGACAATTTACTGGCACCAATACAGCTACATCGTGTCTAATTAATAAATACGTAAATATGGATATAACTAGTGATACATAAAGTAAGTGAGACATGGAATAAGTAACTGGTTGTATGAAGTACTTCTGTAGTCAAAACAATTGTAGGCTATATATTTTCAGGTAAAACTTCACTAGACCACTATGTAGGTCATCGATCTGTGATTGTATTAGTTGTTTTGGCATTGCGATAATTACCTCTGATCCTAAAGCTCTGATGCTCGCTGCCACCTGCCATAAGTTCGTCCTCTCATACAGACAATCAACGAGGAAACAGTTGTCTGAGGCGACGCCGTATTCTTCTAACTTCCGGTTGAACAATTCGATTCTTTCCCTTTCCCTTGCTGCTGCGAACTGTGGGTTGTTCGATTGTCTGAAGGTCATCGCGCCGAAGTTGAGCTTCATTTGATCTGGTACACATACGTTTATCACCCTGAAACAGACAATAGTTGACACAGTTATAGTAGAATCAAAGAATTCGGTGGAAAAAACGTGGCTAGTGTATACTATGTGTGTGGGTGTGTGTGTGTGTGAGAGAGAGAGAGGGGAGGAGGAGGAGGAGAGAAAGAGAGATAGAGAAATAGAGAGAAATAGAGAGTGAGAAAGCGAGAGTAAAATGGAGAAATATTGTATTATAATGTTGATACATTTAATGTTCAGCCTATTCTATGTAATCAATTGGTTTGTTTGATAGGCAGTGATGTCCACTATACTACTTAACCATACAAGTAATTGCCAATACACATGGACACATTAGATGCTCAATATGTCATATCGGACCTGTTCACCGTTAAATACTATCTAAAAAGTAACAATTCGAGGCAATCTACTAATTGCTAGTCTTCTAGTTTTGATGTATGAATGGCGCAGAGGGAGATGATATATAATACCGATTTTACGAAACCTGTTGGAGTGCAATTTTTGTTCAAGCTCAATTTTGACATTTCGATTTTCTAACACACCTATGAGAAGAGCATGAAGTCGTATTAAAATATACGTAATTTCGGTGTCTTGAGTAGATGCCGTAGTGGTCTATGCAATAATTGTATACATTGTTCCATGATCATGACATTGGGAAATACGTCATACCATACGTTCTATACAGAGGTAGAAGCAACCCAGTGGTCCTAGGTTAGATATATTAATGCATTCTATTTTTTTGTGCATAAGGGAACGTCTGGGGAATGTATAGCAGTAGAAGGGCAATGCATAGTAATGTACACATGTATAGTATTGAAATACGTACTTGCAAACTAAGAATCCGTCCCTCAAAACTTTCCAGAAGTTGTCGATAACCTTGTATTTTTCTGTTCCTACATCAGTGGCAAAGTTTTCCCCTGTCATTTCTCGAATCCATTCCAAACATTTCCGTGCCTCTGCTACGTCGAATGAAGCTTCTACCTGTGAACAATAAAACACATTTTTAATTTTTTTAAATATTTAAATTTATAGGTTGTTTATTTCTCAGACACAGGCATACCCAGTACATATGTGGCAATAATAAGCAACAATGATGTATTGCTGTATGTGAATGTTCAATGTTACATCTGCCACAAACTGTGTTAGTTCTCATAGAATTTAAATTAGTTTGAAATATAACGTCTATTTTATGTGATATTTCCGGTAGGCCTACACTGCAAGTGTTAACACCAATCATGACACATTATTTATATTAAATAATAAATGCAATAACACATTCCCAGTAGTACGCATGGGGATCGGGATCTACTATGGTCTCACGGACTACAAGAGAACTGCTTGAAACAATACCCTGTATTCGCAATGCATTGCTAATTTACGATTTACAATGCCTAGCCAAACTAAATATGTATTGCATATTCTAAAAGTAACAGGTTCAAACAGTAAGTGTGCCGACGGCTATACATGTATATAACTCATAACGTAAACATATCCTAATATATCATGGAAGAACATAAATAAGTTATAAAAGTGTCATATCAAGGTCCGAATACAATTTATTGAAGTCCTACTTAAAAAGATACATCAACATATACTGAAGTAGGGCCTACCCTATTTCTTCATTTTAAACTTTCTACTATAGACCTACTTGCTAATTCCACCTTGAATGAACACGTGTTCTGGTAATGAAAAGTGATTTTCCCACCGACTAGTGATGTTAATTCATCGTCTGTGATACGACATATCATTTTACCGTTCAATTTCCCTCCTCTTATCTATTCACGCCTACATCCAGTGTACGCTATCTAGACCCCCTGCAGGGATGGCTTTCCTTGTGGATGTACATCTCAAGTTGCCAGGGAAAATAGGACGTACTTATTGCTTAGCAACGTTTCAAATGTATCACGTGATAAAACATATACCTCCGTTTTATCTGTAACATTACATGCCACATAAGCGAATTTGAAGAAGAAATACTTAACAGACCAAATGTATCTGTCCATAGCCGATGAACACTAACTCTTTAATCCGTACTTTAACCAAATAAAGTACCGAATTCGTGAGCAGGAATTTGTGTCTGGGTCGAACAGAGCTGATACAAACATGTTTACCAAGCTGCGTGGAATGCACAAGACGTAACGAGGGATGTTATCCACTTTGAACGGAAACCAATTATGATTGACTTGCACATGTTATTGGAGTCCCGCATCGTATACCGGTATACCCATTGTGCCTGCTTCCGATGAATCACAGCTATGGTGAACAAGAACGCGCAGCAAACTGTGCTACATTTACTTAGTAAAGTAAACGTAAATGCTCATTTCTTGGTGTCATGGTACCATGGTATCCTGGTTAGCCATTGGTTAGTAATGCAGCGCCTTGAGCATGGAACGTTATAATTAACAAATAGTAGTACTATTAGTAGTAGTAGTAGTAGTAGTAGTAGTAGTAGTAGTAGTAGTTGTTGTTGTTAGTGTTTTTGCAGTGCAAAGTTGTAGCGCAATGGTAGAGTGTTGGACTTCGGAGACGAAGGCACTGGGTTCAAACCCCGGCCCGGGAGCTCTTCACGAATGCTCGAAAAATGAAGCTACCTTTCGACACGATGTTGCTAGGATTCGCTGTTTACACCGCAATGCAGCGCTACGACGGGTTTCCTTCTTACCTAAACTGACAAGCCGTTATAATAACTAGAGTGCAAGGATTGTGAAGGAAGCTCTAAACCCCAAATAACAAAGGCACCAGTATCATTAAGCAACGTTGTATAGGAACACAGGTAAGCACAGTATTTGAATAATGTCAGGATTCCAATTGTGACATTTGTAATGCACTAGGATCTATACCCAGTGACATTTCACTTCCGTTATTATAAAACACGCCGACTTCCTAATGCGTGGCCGTACACGGCGCCTATATATACTTGGTGAGAGAGAAGCTCCCTGATCACGACTTGTAGAGTGTGTTGCACTAACCATTGGTGCTATCTCGTCTCCGTCACTGATAGCATTCAATGTGGCACACACAGGCGAACAGACATCATCCCATACACCTCAATGCTCTCAACACTACCAGCGCAGACTTTAGTCATGGGTTCGAAGAAGCTAACCTTGCTTATCTAATTGGGAGGCTTAAATATATTTATTGTTAATAAAGTTTTTAAATAATAATCTACAAACAAAACCATCCATATCCTGACCAGTTTATTGTTAATAAAGAATATGTATGTATAATACAATGCTAAATCATGCTGTAGGATTATATATCACAGTAGATAACATATGTGCTTCATATGCATAATCTAAGCAATGTAAAATTAAAACATGTTGTAGGATTATCTATTTGTATAAAACAATGCACGCCAGCATGTTGTATGGTTATATATCACTGTAGAAAACATATATGTATACGCATAAAACAATTCATAAGCAATGTTTTAGGATTATGTATTGTTGTAAAGGCAGAGGAACATATTGTAGTAGGATCTAGGCCTGTATTGCTTACGTGCTTTAGTGATATATATTGAAGAGATTGTCATATACAGATATAGAATGCTCCAACCTCGTCTCCTTGCTTACAAATGCTACCACATAAATTACTGAAGGACTGGAACCATTGACGCAATTTAATTAACTGAATGCCGACTTCATCCCGTAACCTATTGAGCATCATATACGTCAAATGCATTTTACATTACAGACACACGCATTGTCATTTATAATCTGAACCATACAGAAATGGTAGCAAATAGCATTGCACCAAGCTTCACTAAGTTTAACATATTCAACACGTTAATCAAGATAGTAGAAAGTAAATGCATTACATTCCTAACAACGTATATATGGACCTTTGGAGTGCTCATTAGATGTGTAAATCTGATGGTGATTCATTCCCAATCCCACTCGCCATCTGAAAGTCCTTCAATTAGTTGTGCTTACTTACTACCCCCGGTCATTTACCTATCATTTAGCCGTCGGCAGATAGTGCCCACTGAAACTCCAGCCGCATATTCTCCTGTCTAAGAAAGCACTGCCAGACAAGTTAGGAATTTTAAACATGATTAACCACGCATGAGCTAGCCGTACAGCATGCTATTCTTAGAGTTTGGCATTGAGATAAACAAAACTCACATCCTTCAACTTGGAGAAACCTCTGACTCATTCTGTTTGCGATTCCTGGGTATACATATATTTTATGCGGAAGGTTTGTTTTAATAATGCCACATTTGGCAAAAGAAACATGTGCATTCTGTTATCATTGTATTTCAATGTACTTTTCATGATGATGTGTATATATGCAGCTGATAAATAGACGACTGACGTAAAGATAAATACATGTACCCACATTTTGTTATGTGAGTACCGGACGATACAATGTGTACAATGATGATATCTGCACTGCCATTCTACAGGCAGCGCATACTATCAATATCGCGTCAGAAAGGTAACCTTTGGTAACATTGATGGCGTTCTCCAGGGGCAGGATTTGAATCTGGAACATTTGGACATTTTCTTCTAGTATCAGATGTAATAATTATATGCAGAAGGGACACGCAGACAATATAACCAAAACAAATATTAATTTTCCAACGTATTAAATTGTTATCGTCAGCTGAATTGTGATATTAACGTTCATTTCATCAAAAGGCATTGCATGCATGTACTGCGTTGGAGAAAGACTACTAACTTATATTTAGACTAATGCCATCACTGGTACTGTACATTTTCTATAAACTTGAAGAAATAAATTGCGGTAATGCATTGTAACAGGTTCATGAGAACGATTTTGTAAAATAATACAAAAACGATATCAGGTATAGAATGTAGATGAAAAAATGCTAACATAGCTACTAGACACTCTGAGTATTGCACCGTATGTTATATTCTAAAGTGTTCCTACAATATACTACATATTTAAAAAAATACTATCACTCAACATTTTTTTTATTAAACGTTGTGAAGTTATCTCGATCTTATCTATTCGTTTGCACTTTACCGTAGCATTTGGATTTTCAACGGAATCTGTTTTCTCCACTTATAATCAAGTGTAATGCGATATCTTTGAAATTATAGATCATGGATACCAGATTTCAGATATTTCCACCCCCGCGGGTGTCATTAGAAGTTCAATAGCAGATTAAATTAATTATCAAGGTGGAGCTTATAGAAGATAGCGACTTATCTTAGCAGACTTCAACCTGGAATAGACATTACAGAAGAGACTACACATCCAATAGAACCAGACAGTTTGCATTTTCTACTAGTGTCTGATACTAACAACAGTTCCAGACGTCTGCATCATGATATCAGTCTTCATTATGGCGTCATATTGACTGATGAGTATCCTCATCTAAAATCATGTGTTTACTATATGATTTACTTTAATACTAGTAATTAATATGTTTACAATACGTATGCCACTTGAAAAATCCAGCGATGTACTCCTACGATACGTATGCAACTTGAATCCATCTACACAATATTAAAATTCAACAATAACTATGCTGCTTGAATCATGTTTACTGTATTTGTCTACAATAACATTACAGCCTGAATAATTATAATATTTCAATAGATTATGAACTTGAATTACTCTTCATACATACAGCCCTAAGCAAATTGTCTTGATAATTCACATACATGATTTGTTAGCATTAATTCAAAAGCTATACCAGAAAACGAAATGTTCATAAATAGAGTTCTGTATTAAATAGACCTATACACATCACATAAATCCAGTCGGACATACTTTAAATCATTAACTCAACAGCTTAATGTCAGTATACTTTTATCACCAGTACATCCTTGAAACTACCACACTCCACAACCATAAACACACCTCTGCGGCATAGCCTTTTATATTGGCAATGTTCCTGACATTGGCACCAATGGTAAGTGTTAGGAACAGATGGATTGCAATAGGATCTAGGAACTTATAGCTATTGTTTTGATACTGTTTCCTTGAGTAAACATGTCTACATCTCCGCCTGTGCTGGTGGCATGTGATCTGCACATAGTAGGAATCACAGGAGCATAGGGTCAGCGACGGAGATAAGGGAAGGTTTGTGTTCTGTAACACGGCTAAAATAATTGATGGCTGATAAATCTGCATTCGACATCAGATCACACGCATACACTGGCTCTCATCTTCTCTAGCAAATAAACAGACGGTAGTATGTATTCCAGCTAAAGTGGATAAAATACAAAGCAGTGTACATGACATTGCTGTATATAAGAGAGGCAACCAAAGATCAAAGTAAATAAATCATCTGAAAATACATGGACGAGGAAATGCGTTATCATTGAGTTGTTGTTACTATAAAGAAATACTGGATACGTAAACATTTCTTAGTAGGTATTTTAAAACGCATATATTGGAAGTTATCAATATGATAAAACTAATGTGAGAATTAGCTTGAATTAGTGTTGGGATATGTCTTTATAGTTATTATCATTATCATTATTATTATGTTATTATTATTATTAGTAGTAGTAGTAATAGTAGTAGTAGTAGTAGTAGTACTAGTACTAGTAGTAGTAGTAGTACTAGTAGTAGTAGTAGTACTAGTAGTAGTAGTAGTAGTAGTAGTAGTAGTAGTAGTAGTACTAGTAGTAGTAGTAGTAGTAGTAGTAGTAGTAGTAGGTTTCTCGAACCCCAGGCTATTATGACTACACATATTACCGTCAAATGTTTTACTGAGATTAGTTGTAGTCATAACGACCCTGTTTCGAGGATGTAGTACTAGTAGCAGCAGCAGCAGTATCTTCATTAAACAGCATTATTCTCTAAGATTACATGCTTACATTGAAGTAGCTAATGACAGATTGAGACACACATAGTTGCGGTCCAGTACAGCTTTACAGGATATCACAATTTCGATGAATCATCCGATCATAAATGATACAGACGCTTCAGTCACGACGATCAAAAGATAAAACTAGTTTGATATAAACCAACACTTTTACAGAGGGCAATGCGCTTGATACAGTACGATCAGGAAACCTAAGAACGTTCATCGTAGTAACTAGTTCTTCAAGTACTGTTATCTTTGAAGCGTGTCTTCTCCAGCGGCCTGTTAAGTAAATTACTGACAGAGACCTGGTCTGGCCAGGGGGTCGTTTAAACATAGATGTGCAATCTATTTTAGGACGTGCTATTCCTGATGTGCACGCTCAGCGTGTGCCGGAGATCCTGGGATTCCAATCATCACCGGACAGCTGTTGTAAAGTTTGTCTTGTCAGGAATCAACGTGCAAGGTGAGCATAGTTATATAGCTGTAATTCTCGGTTTTCTCTCTTTAAACACTATTAATGCTACGGTTACAACGTCCGTAAAACGCACACAGTGTTGTTTTGAAAGTGCAGTCAATCGCCTTACAGATGGAACAATTAAGCTGGGTGCTTAACGTGTTCTGTGCAATGTTTATGGTTTAATGATAATGTTATACTTTGATGCTTTCCATTAAAATAATAAATACAAGTGAACAAAATACCACTTATAAGGTGTATACACACATACACGAATAATACTAATAATACTATACTACTACTACTACTACTACTACTACTACTACTAATAATAATAATACTAATAATACTAATAATACTAATAATACTACTAATAATAATAATGATGATAATAATAATAATAATAATAATAATAATAATAATTATTATTATTATAATTTATTATTATTATTATTATTATTATTATTATTATTATTATCATCATCATCATCAATATTTTCATTAGAATTCAATGCGTACACTTATTCTGCTTATTATCTTGTCTGTATCACGATGACGGCGTGATCTGACATTCGCGAATGGTCTTGCATTCTGGAAGTCTAATATATAATTCCAAGTATAATGTTATATGTTAACCTAACTTTGAAGAACACATATGTGCTGCTTCGTTGACCACAACACAGAGGTGATCATATAGCAGAGATATATACAATTATAATCATTAATTGTATCATTGACCAACTTTTTTATCGGAAAATACTACTGGCTATACTCAGAACATAACAGTAAGTATTGCCACACGCGTTGATGGTTTAGGCCATTCAACCATTTGGTTATTTTAGTTTCAAAGATTGTTATTGAGTGTCGGGAGTAAACCTACAACGCCTGTAGCTCTGGGTGTTGCGGTAAACATGCGAGCACCGGCTTGTACTAATAAGGCATGGGAAATGTCTGCAATGTATATTACGATCGCACCAGAAATGTAACTTCAGGGAGCAATGATGTCTAGTCTCCGGAGCGAAGTCGTCTACCACACACCCATCTTACCGAGCTTGCCTTTAAAGGTCGAATGCTTGTACATGTTAGACGGAAATACAAGGTATGCCGATAATATAGTTTTTGAACCTAAGCTGATTTTTTAAATATTTGTATTCATTAATAACTTTATCCAGTTGTTGGTACAGACAGGTTTGTAAGTACATTATAAACTGCGTGGTTTAATCCAAACCGATCTATAATTGTGTTAAGCATAATTAAAATCTGGATTGCATATTTGAGCCAGGAAACTTATCTTGCCATGAAGTATAGCTACAGTTTAGTGTCATACAATGATTGATTTAATACATGAATTACATATTTACTGTCAGTCCGAATGGGTCGGTAGAGCACTACTTGGTATTTTAGTTAGACTTTGAAGCCAACGGATCCTAGTTCAAACCAGCTCCAGTGGTCGCGGAAGTTATATTTGCGACACTATCATAACGGGATGAGATGCCTGCATTGACCATACATGTGACAATGCAGTTGTCTTGGTTCGTCAGTACTAACATATGCTCGCATGTTTACTGCAACACTCATCGCTATGACCGTTACAACCTGGTAACTGATGGCACTGATGGTAGAGAGGGTACAGGGTACCAGGTCGCGACTGTTACAGCTTTCCTCATGCTATGATATGAAATACCATACCATGAACGAATTAATCTGGAAAGCTACTTTACATCTCAATTCAAACCTGCTAGGCAGGATTATACAATACTATTTTCAAAAACGACTATTGAACCTAATGTTATATGTTGAAGTTGAACAATAGTTATATGTAGTTATACTAGTAATTGTCTAATATCATCCTCGAAACACAGACCATTATGACTACACTCCGTCAAATAAAGTATAGTCATAATGACCGATGAATCGAGGATGGTTTAATACGTACTCATTATTTTATCCACCACGTATCAGTTATTTTACCATGCCTATGGCTATGCTGTACGGCCAGCAGACCTCCTGTTCTTAGATCAAATTTATATTTACAGTGGGAAGCTCCACGTGTCTGGTGAGGAGCGAGATGTTATCTAGTTAACGGCAGCCCAGGCCACGGCTCCATCATTGCACCTTAACCCGGTGATTAAAACAGAAGCCTGCTGCCAAGCCAGGAAGCGAAATATGTAAAGCATGTTCCTTGTTTTGTTCTTCTACAGACAGCTCAAATTCCTTGACGTGCGTATGCACAGGTAGCTAGCTTACTCTGAAGAAACGTTTCACTGTGAGAGTGAAGAGCGTTTAATCATTTGCTGTTTCCAGTTTATTCCAAGGCCAGACATACTTCGTTGAAAAGCTCTGTGGATTTTTACCTGTCGTAAGCAAATCTCCTTTTGCGGCGTGAAGCTGAGTTGTTAAAACGTTGCAGTCTTACTCCACAGCGTCTGCTTGACTCGGGTTTTCGTGTTACTGTCTATTTCAGTCTCATAATTACTTCCAGGAGCATATTTCCTTAATATAACGTTACGGTATTTGATAACCGCAACTGGTAAAGTTGGCTTAGGAAATGTAGCCATAGTTTTTCTACACCGGAAGCAGACATTTAATGTGAATTCCCACACACTTTGCATTAGTTACCTATTCACTGCTAACATACGTATATGTCCTTTATAACTGTAACCTGGTACAACCTGGTTACAAATATGTTGTTGGTTACAATAATGGAGGCTTAACAATCACAGGCGGACATTTTCTTGGACCGTTTGAAGTGGATGTCATTTGTTATCCTTTGTATCTCTACACGTAAGTCTAAAATAGCCACTGAACATAATACAATCTGTAGAGGTTCCGGGGAGGCAAATACCTTAAACTATTTCACGAATTTAACGTAACTTCAACACCAGTGCCCACACGGTTGCCAGGGCAATACGGCGTTATCAGCTGGCTCAGCGAACGTGAATGCGAATGTAAGCGAGATATCTTCACTTTGGTCAGCTCGGATGGTGTATGTATAGGAAACGTCGTAATAAATCTCTCCCAGCTTCTGTGGTAGGTTTGTTGCAAGCAAGACGTCTTTAACCACATGCCGCTATCAAATATCATACTAGTTAGTGCATAGCATACATGCACGACGGGATATGCACTAATATACATACATACACAATTTATATAGCGCCCTATATATTTATACATACATACCCTAAGGCGCTTTACAGTTTGGAACTTCAGTTGTAGTAGCTTAATGTAAAAAGGAGTGTTTTTAGTTGTTTTTTGAATGACCGAATAGAGTCCGACTTTCTGAGGTCTACTGGCAAGCTATTCCAGAGATTGGCCGACATATATCCAAATGATCGTTGTCCGAATGTTGTTGTTCTGGATCTTGGCACTACCAGTCGGACCTCAGACTCGGGCCTCAGAGACCGAGTTGGATGGTATTTACATACTAGTTCTTGAAGATAGAGTGGCCCGGTTTCATTTTCTGCTTTATAGGTGTATACTAAAGTTTTGTAATGACATCTCTGTTTTACTGGAAGCCATTTAATAAGCCATTTTACGATGGGAAGTTTACATGGAATACTAGTATTACACGTTTAGTGGTGAGTATTATATAGTGCATCCTAACGTTTCCTCGTTTAAGTAAAATACACAGAATAGTACTGACTGCATACTCTTATAATTGAAAACAATTATACTCCCAAACATTAACATACATGTACAATCTACTGCGTACATTACTGTACAGTAGAGCACAGTACGAGTAGATATAGTGCTGTCACATTCCAGTACTAAATGGCACTCATAGTGATATCTGCCCATTCTGACATTCCCCAACTCATCGACTATAGCTCCAGTTGGTTTGAGGACAACGTTATAACTGCCAACGCTGTCCAAGAATGCATGTCTGAACCAATGCTGCCAATGCTCTCTTCACTAATATATGTCATGACCAATGCTCTGACAAGAACCGAGGTTCGCCGCATGTCCTCTCAGGTTTGTCTGCTGGAGACTAATAGATGAGGTGCTAAGATGGTCTATTGCTATGCCCAGAATGGCACTGATGTCCCACGCTCTATTACTGAGGCATCCGAATCCTTCCAGGACGTCACTGTCTGGGATCGCCAGCATATCAGTATGTGAACAGCTGTCAAACTCAGGCTATCAGTTGGGCGCAATGCTGATGCCATTACGTTTCCAGTAGTTATCACTAAAGAGCTGAATAGTCGAGGCTGAAACGCTAGGAATTCACAGTATCTGATACGTTCACATGGATGAACCGATGACGTGTGTTTGAAGCTTTCGCAAAGCTTTCTCACCAGCCATGTACACTATTGTACATTTGGTACTAACAGTTGTTGTGTGATATTGAATGAGTGGACATTGAAATCTAGTTACAATTTCAATTTGTCGCATGATGCCTAGCAATGGTATGCGTATGATCGTATGTGTATACATTTGCGTATATTTGTATACCGGTACTATTAGTAACCAACACACCACTGCAGTGAACTAGAATGAGTGTTGAGGTTTACATATGCCATTCTGTCCTATTCCAAAGTCACTCAATAGGTTATGCTCTACAGTCAATTATTATGCATCTTCTTCAATCTTTTATACATTTATCCTTATATCTTCATTAATGCATGCACCTATGATGTAGATAAATGCATATAGTTCATAGCAAAAAGAGTTATATGTCCTGTTAGATGTTCCAGTCAGGACACCTAACGTGGACTCTCAACAATAAACTAGGACACCCGAGGTGAAAGTTTCCTGCCAGGATCCTGTCTGATCCTGTTAGGATCCTGGAACAGGACACCTAACGTGGAATCTCAACAATAAACCAGGACACCCGAGGTGAAAGTGTCCTGCCAGGATCCTGTCTGATCCTGTTAGGATCCTGGAACAGGACACCTAACTATGTTTGCAGAGCTTGTGAAATATTCTCCAGTTTCCGGAACAGTCAATGGGAATTATTTGCAACGAGCCACGAGCACAGAACATCATGTTAACATGACTCGCTCTTCCATGCGCACCAGTGATTAACTGACCGGAAGAGCTCACCTCTTGCTGGCTTCTAGGAAGGTCAAGAAGCTGGGAAGACGATCTGTAATCACCAGAGGTTGCTCTATGCCCGGTACGTCGAGGCACGGACGTTATTGCGGGCATAAAGATAGGGATAATGGCAGGACAAGTGTCATTATTCTTAGAAACAAAACATTGTGAAAGGCAGTAATAATAAACCAAATAGTAAACAATAATATACATCATAATAGACCTAGATGGTCTTTGTTTCTCAAAGGAAACTTAACATAGATGTATTTTCGAGCATTGATGAACATACTAGTATTTGATTTGAACAAGGGTATTGAAAACATGTACAGCTGTACGAATAGCATACATGTAGCAGGTAAGAATCAAACATAGTGAGAGAATATTAATAAAATACATTGCATTAACTCTGTGAATAATAGCACTCTCAAATACGTTTGTTTTATTAGTCTATCTATCTTCCAGAGATCATATGACTTATACCATGTAAGTTTAATCACTTATAGATAAATATAGTCTGATAGCACGTGTTAATCAAGGGAACTTGATAAGAAACCTACTACGCTTCACAAAGTTGGTTAATAGTATTACAGTACCAGAACCGTGTCATCTCTTATAGAAGCATCATATTAAACATAATAATAACATTAATGCATACTAGTATACAATTGAACGCATACTTTTAATTCCTTGATAAAAGCATCGTCATAATCTATGACTTAAAGCTTGCAAACACATTTCCTTTAAATGATTAATACCCACAGCTCACCGCCACAAGTTAGGTTAAGCTATTTTTCCATCGAGGATAAACAGCTGACTCGGAAGGATATTTGATAGTTTTGCTTATCTCGCATAGTTCCGGGTTTGGGTCAGCTCAGAGAAAATCGGATTTTAGTTTTAAAAAAAGGTATTATGTTTGCAAATCTTGCAAAGAAAGTTTGAATTTGATTTAATATAGAGCATACTCACTCTTATTTGGGCGTCTCTGGCGCTTCCAGCTTTAGGTGCTCGTAGTCCAGACATCTTGTTTAATCCCGAGGTGGTATGTGAGTGTCTATGGTTAACTGTACCCAAGTCTTCTACGTTGGAGCTTCCTTAGATTTCGCCCCGATTGCCGGTATCGTGTTTCCTCCCAGTGAAACGAGTGCCGTAATTTGCATACCACGTGAGTGTTTCAAACGCTCCGATTGGCTGTGTCGTGATTCACCATTCCTTATAGCTTTTAGCCGTACTTGCCTAAAGCATCGCCAAGTTTGGTAACCTGTTACACACACGTAGTTCTAAAGGCAGCAGACAACGGTGCATTCTTGTGTGTAGGTGGTTGTACATGGACTCTATAACAGAACTTCAAAATCGGTGAAATATTTCGTTTTTAATTTGACCTTTTCTTTCTGTTATTTTACCTCAAATGCTTATAAACCGGCCGTGCGGATTTACGATCATGTCTTCATTCAGGATGCGTACGAAGACCATCCGGACATACATGCAGACCACCATCAGGCCGGTCTATCAGATATGTACGTGTAAACAAGTGATGAGGGAGAAATCTGCTGAGCAGGTATTAAAACATTTAGAATGAGATGTAGTTGAGCTAAGCTGTACAGCACACACGTTATAAGTTAAACAACAGGTACATGTACCTCGTGAACATTAACCGGTCAATCATCCTACGTAGAACATATTTGAACCAAGGCTCGCTGACCCCAGATTAGGTTATTTAAACTATTCTCTCAAGGTTAAGTGCTTTGTCTGATTGGCTTCAGGCCATCCATCGTATGGTAAAAATTAAAAAACGAGGAAACGGGAAATAGCGAAGGGTAGAGATACACACAAGCTGTCTTTGCATTCGATTGGCGTTCTTTACTGGATAGCTATACATGGAGACTCGTATACATGGAGACTAAGACTCGTATAAGCAATGGATGAAAGTGTAGATAGAGAATAGAGATAGAGAATAGATAGAAGGGATGCATACGTAACAAAGTTATTTTGGTACTCATTGGCATGTATGATAGATGTGTATGTGGGTTTTTTCAACGGGAACAAAAACAATGTGTGCCACCATTTTGACAGCTAATGACACGACTTATCAACACGTTGAACCTTTGTTTTAAGAAAGACACATGGTGACGTTACCAGAAAATGGTGTATTTCCCCTGGAATTATAAGAGAAGGCAATGTGCGAGAAGCAAGCAACTCAAGAGGTATAGCTAAAGTACATGATGGAAAACGCACACATACAGTCTGAAACTATAAATATAATCAAGAAAAAACAGGAACTGCCTGGTATTTTACATCAACTGAGGTTATGCCAATCAGGACGAAGAGAATACTCTGTAGGAATATGGAAGTAGCTGTGTCTGGCTATTGTCATCCTTTGGTCAGAGTTGGTCAACATACCCGGATGTTGAATGTCAGCAATGAACTAGGTCATACCGTATCAGCGTTATGCAATGTTCTCCTGATACTCAAGTTGACATGCCATCTGACTGTATTTACTCCAATAAGCATGTGTCCTCACTCCTCAGTGCATATTACCAGACATAGATGTAATTAACCTAGCATACCAATATAGAATGCATTAATTACTTACAACATTACAATGATCACACACACAAAAAAAGTATTATTACATGACAGTACATGTATTGACATACCAACCCTAATCTGTCATACTAATAATATACACTATATTCCTCACGATGTGAACAACCAACCACATTTTGATTCTTAAAATAACGAACATTGTTGTTAACAAATATTATTTTCATTAAGATACATGTCGATAAGACGTCTTTATAAGTCGTGTCATTAGCTGTCAAAATGATGGCACACATTATTTTAGTTCCCTTTGAAAACCAAAGAAGGTCCCGTTTACTACAACCCATTTGATATGACGCCTCCTAAACAATGTTTAGGGAGATCGTAGGGCACTCTAGTTTCCAGAATATAGTGCCCTCTACCATGGCTATCTGGAAATGTACACTTATTTCTACCCATGTACACTAGAATGGAGTGTGAAGCCGATTTTCACTCCTGCTCATGAGAATGCAGAGTGATAGCCAAATTAATAGCTTACATAGAGCAAATGAGATTACAATAATGCACTTGCTGTACTTCATTCAGTTAATAGTCTTAATGGGATGTGGGAGGAATCTATCTCCTTTCCTAATAGCATACAGCGCTGCAATGGTTATTACAAAGTGATCAAGATAAACACCTAGTGCGTTTCCTTATTTCGTGATACACAGATATACGTTTCGATCGATTGTGTATCATCAAATTATTTAGATAATTGATGTACACTTCTAGAATATAATAACAAAGCAGTGCACCTCTCATGCAATCAGAATCATCAATATTACTATATTTTAAAATATTATTTTGAGCAAAGAAATACCCTCAATTGTTAATTGAATGTGTACTTGGTGTTTACATACATCATACACGTACTTTGTTTTGTGAATAGTAAAACTATATATGATAATTCTGTTTAAGCTACCTATGCAACAGGATGAGTAGACTTCAGTATATCTGTAGAATAAGAAGTGGACAATCTCATAACGTGGCCCAACTTACAATCACTGTCACTGTTCCCAGTACTCCAAACTGACAGTACAGTCATAAGTGTTACAGACGCTCGACCACTAGTTATATACCCACTTCTACGAATGTATAGCAGCTTTGAGGTTCCAATAGGCCTACTTCAAGTGCAAGAGTAAGTATCGTTAGTTCAACTGCCATAAAATGGCATTAAAACATAATTGCTAGATGTTTCGAATTCTACATGTTAAAACTACCGGTATATTCAACAAACCTACACGTTATGATATTTTAATAGAAGTCGTGGGGTTTGAAAAGAACGATGTGCAGTCTTATTGTACACCAAGATAGCCTCCCATCGCTGACGATGGTAATGATAATAACTTGGTTAATATAATCTGTAACATATGATGCTTGTTTAACCCCTTTGATGATATTGCTTCCTGTCTCCCAAAACATAAGTGAAGATATGTCAAGCATGGAATTCTTGGCTAAATGAGGTAACTGTCAATAAAAATAGCACACACACACGCGCGCGCGTGTATGTGTGTGTG
>JAUTBX010135641.1:0-19118 GCA_032361465.1 Lepetodrilus tevnianus | reverse complement strand
GGGGCGGTTTTCATTTAAGTTGTAATATCCCGTAACATATCTATTTCGTCTAGAATAAAATATGTCTAAACTAAAAACATATATAAAAGAAGA
Organism: Lepetodrilus tevnianus; assembly: GCA_032361465.1. NCBI lineage: Eukaryota > Metazoa > Mollusca > Gastropoda > Lepetellida > Lepetodrilidae > Lepetodrilus > Lepetodrilus tevnianus. The sequence continues at coordinate 19,025 of JAUTBX010135641.1, read as the reverse complement.
GGCCTGAATGTATTTTATCGTACAAAAAGTAATCTGTTACATTAGGCATGTCTACAATGATATATAGGAGACATTTGAATGAAGGTTTTGTTCTAAGATATAGATAGCAGATTATAGTTTAGTTTTGTAAATCTCCGTGATAAACACAATCTTGCAAGACAGGCCTATATATCGTATGTATGTGCATTATACATGTAACTATGCTATGAATGCATTCTGATAACAGTACTAGCAAATTGTTTTTCTTTGATTGTTCCTGGCAGACACATACTCTTGAAATTATTTTGTTCTTTATCGAGAGCAGTATCTTGACTTTGATCGTCAGATACACTGTACCTGTGAACACTGCCATCTAAAAGGAAGTGGTGCACTATGATGGACCCAACACCTATCTACGTGCAACAGATGGCTGACACCAGAACTGTCAAGACCACCCTTTACAAGAATATACAATGCACATTTAGTCTAACAGATCACGCGATGACGTTTGTCCGTGTTTGGATACACGACATTACTCCTATTTGCATTTTCTAGCCGACCTCCATTATAGAGAGACTATGAGGTCAACTATGAGGTCAGCGACACTAATTAGCCATATGACCTCGAACAGAGAATCGGAATACTGTCGGCACCATGATACCACCTTTATGTAGGCCATTGTGGTATCACATGGTATCATGCAGCATATTATAGCATCACGTGTCCGCTTGTATCATACTGTAGTCTCATAGGGATGTTTTGGTTTCTTGTCTTCTAGTATGTATACCAGAGGCCATGTTCCCGAAGCTATCGTATACATAACGACATCGTTAAGGCTTCGTGGGGAAAGAAAGAATGATGATCCAGAAAGAGGCAAATTGTCCTTGACAAAGGCTTAACAATGTTGTTGTGTAAACGATAGCTTAGAGAACGTGGCCCACAACTAATAGTACTTAGTACCATGAGAGTCGTAACTCCGTGACAGTGTATAGGAGTTACGACACTAGTAGTGCTACGATCGTTCCGTAAAACGAGATCATGATTCTACGTACTATTCGGTAGTCTAGGGTGCTATATTGTACATTATCCTGTAGTCTCAGGTAATCATCTGTAGACAAATGCACCCTCGTTTATTATCGTTAAGTCTCATACCCTCTAGTCTTTTAGTTTATTGCCGTCTACTAGTGTTCTATTGATATAATATGCTCATACTGGTCTCGGCCAGCGGGGTTACCTCTTTGGCTCAGTTAGTAGAGCGTTGGACCTGCAATCCAGTAATTCGGGATCGAATCTCAGGATCGGCATTGGTTCTGTTTAATTAGTCTCGTGTAGTCTGCCTCTAGATGACTAATATTATATATGTAATGCTGATGGAATGCAGTCTTTTAAGACAGTGCAGACCTCCTCAGTCTATCATTAAGATTTTCATCTTGAACTACTATGTATGTTTATCTTGAATCTCGAGATATGACTCGCAAAGTGCCTTTTATGTATACCCTGTGAAGGCACAATAGGTGCGCCAAGAACATCTATCATATTATTAAGAAATTAAATACTTTGAATGATAAGTAATATGTCCGGGTACAATGATGACCCCAGGCAAACCCTATGACGCCAATAACATCTAAGTGCTCGGGTAAGATAAGAAGTCATATCAATTACACTCAATGTCATAAGTAGAAGCTATGCTTAACAGCTTAGCGAACTGTTCAAATACCGCGCCCACGTTCATGTATGCATTATGATGTTTTCTAGTAATCATGGCCATTTTCCACTTCGCCATTCTCGAAATCTGACGCGTTGCCATGCTGGTGTCATGGTGAAGGAGAGTACGTTCTTGTCGTCGGCGATGTCGTGAGGAAGTAGTGTTTACCTTGAGTCAGCGTTAGCAAAAAGCCGGTAATCTCACCTACACGAACTATACGTTATCCTAATTATCCTGCATTGATCACCTGTCACGGGATAGCTTTCAGATGCATGCAAACAAATAGGTGGGTAGAAACAGATGGTGAACAAACATTGTCTGTGGATTAGATGTCCCTCACTACGTCCTCGTGTTTGTCTATTAACAGAAACAATCCAACCCTATCATCCACACTCTTCCAGTTATACCAAACGTGATATGTGTTATTTGTCGGATATCCTTTTAATATCGGTAGAACATTGACAACCGTAATCAAATCATTATTTATGTTAAACCCTATTCTTCATTGCGTACTGTTGTCTGTAGGTGGCAGTGTCGAATTGTATCTACTTTCTTAGAATAACTTGATAATTAGTAAATATAACGGTGTTAGACAATGATTAAAGTAGATTTTAATTCAATCAGGAAGACGTAGCTATTATTAGCACATGTTGCTACTCATGTATAATATAATGATAGGCGTGGGGTTCATCAATATTAAATAAGGACATTTTTAGCAGACTGCCGTATTCCTTTATTATGAATCTTGATCACTTTACGACTGGCGCAGCTTTAGCTGTCGTGGACGTAAATAGCGACTGACTTCCGGTGAAAGCTATTAAACATCTTGCATAATTGAATCGTACTCTCCATATCGTTCTCACGGTTCACTGGTTGAGGTTAGGCTAAAGCATTACAATCCTTACATCATTTCAGGAAGGTGGCAATCATATCTCGACTTGCCTCCAATAGCTCTTTAGTGTATTCGTGTGTATGATAGAAGGGTAGAGTCTCTGATTATCAGAGGTAGTGGCCTATAAGGGACGGAAAGAGCTAGCGGTACGCATGGCTTGTCTTCATGGCTGATTGCCTCCGCTGATTCATTAGTCTGCATAATAATGCATCGAGTGTACCCACGTACGGACGGTACAATTGTTCTTGTTTCATGAATCATTCCTTTTGTTCTTCTGATTGTCCGTGAAATAATTCATTAACATATTAAGAAGAATTGTTCACAGATTTGGCCCCCATAAATGTCCGTCTCCGGGGTAAGGAGCGTGTTAAAGTTCGATTTAATACAAGACATTTGCAGAGAGGGAACACTGCAGAGGCAGTTGTATTGTTCTGTCGCCAGGTTATGCTAATTATCTCCCCTGGAGGACCACGTGACCTGTTTAGGGAGGCGACGTGCTAATGGCGGAATAGCTGATCGTGTGAATGTTCACGTCTAGAGAATGTTTAGATGGATAATGGATGGAATTCTGAAATTGCAATGAATATTACGATTGCTTCGTGTTACTGCTTGGAAATTAACATAACATGTTTGCATATCCATGTAGTATTTAATATTGCATTTAAAATGTTGTAATTGTTTTTTAATTAGTAGTAACTATTGTAAAATTAGATGATACCTACATATTCCTAAACGTAAGTGTGGCTTCAATGATCTTGTGAAAGGTGAGTGCACTTTTGTTTAGGAGCTATCATTGTACACTTATATTGCATGTTTGTTTGTCATAAGTCTCGTAATATTATGTATTGCTTAAGTACGTACGTATATATGTATAGTAGCCCACCCTCGAAACTACGGCTACTTAACATCCGTAAAATTTATTTTACCGATGATAAAAGTAGTCTAAATCAATGCCCAGAGTTTCGAGGAAGACCGTAGTCGTGTAATTTATATTGAATAATCTGAAATTGTACGTATTTCGTGCCTTCAGAGATGTAAATAAATAATATTTAATGTATCGCCTGAAATGTCCTATGCACGCCACATTCTGTCAATTGAATCTGTAATGTTATACTCGAGTACGAACACGGAATGATGCACGTGACTTCAAATCATGTTATTATTTCTAATTGCGGTGTGTTGTGGTAGTGAAGGTGGTGGTGGTGGTGGCGGTGGTGTCGTATGGTGTGTGTTGGCAACTCCACCTTCATTGCATGTGTGCCTACACTGGAGACTAATAGCAAACACAAACACGTATATAATTTTATACATGATATTTTATTGCGAGATATACTTTTTACATCCACTGTACATAATTTCGTTCATGATTTTACAAAATGGGTCAGATATATTACAATACAGACCCCGTTACACAAACATACCGTAAGCCTACTGTAAATAAATAAATATATAAATAACTTTATTGTGACGTTGATAACATTCATCCAGTAGCCCTCACATTATAACAATATTAGTAATTAGTTCAAATGGAACTAATCGTCTTAGAACACTAACCAGCTTACGAAATGTTTGTGAAAGGGATCCATAGCAAACTCTGGAAACATTGCAGGTACATACGTCATCGGTCACGTGGTTCTCTACATCACCGAGCACGACTCCATCCAGACAAGCACAGCCGACTGACAGGGACCACAGAACCAAACATTAATATCTCGCTGATCTCCCTTCATCTGACAGAGTTATCGCCACTTAGTTACCAATAAACATGGCGTCGGTCAGTGCTCTTAACCTTGGTCAAAAACCGACACATTTCCAAAATATCTTCAAGGATACTAAAGAACAAATTAAAACTATATCTTTTTAATATACATTGCTGGAACATTAATCCAAACTCAAGACCAAATCTCATCACCTGATCAAACAATAAGGTATACTTTCTGTAACGTTGTATCTAATGGTGGCAACTTGAGCTGCCCTATTTACCAAGTACGATTACTTCACCAAGACCAAGCTTGACACATGCCATCAAGAACGACTACTCTTGTCAGACCAAGGAGAATAGCGATTACTTATGCGATACTAACAAAACAATATCATTTGCAAACAAAACTGGAAACATAGCTACACGTTTTGTATTCACACACAGTCGTGTCGAATTACATCGGTACTACAAATTCATAATAGTATACCTAAAAGTGAATGCGTGTTTTTCACTTTATTGATGGCGTGATTTCTTTGATGACATCCTTCTTTGTCGAATCCACACGCAAGCGTTGTGGAAGAAACATACGATAGACATGACGAGCTGTAGTTAGTTCTTGCTGTCGTCCACAGCGGTTGTTAAACTTTACAAATCAATGAATATAAACATTGCAAACATCGCCACGATGGGAAAGGGGACATTGAAATGAACTTTGGTAAAAGCATGGAACCCTGTGCCCTTCATACAACAAGATACCGTCAGACAAATACCAGATGGTGATGCACGTACACAAAGGCAGTATCCGGGACGATGAGTTCGGGGTTACACGGGCTGACGAATACACACGCGCACGCATACACACACACAGACACACGCGCACGCACACACACACACACACATGCACCCGGACACACATAATTTATAGCTGATGAACTGGGAAGGCACGGTCATGTGTCGTTATCGCCCGGATGGAATCCAAAGGAGTAGGAGCCTGATTGGATACATCCGGGAGAAGCATGCGCATTTCGGACGATTCGCAGGAAGTGACTATTCACTGCTTTGTCGCGGAGTGATATGCAGCAAATTAACGCCTTTTTACTCTGTGCAGGAACTAAATGACATCATGTACTTGCTACTTTGGCAGAGTGTTCACATAGCAAATATAGTTATATATTTCATACATTCCAAAGTATCTTAATCTCGTATCTTAAACATATACACACGATCGTATCAATCTTGTTAGAAATACTTTCTTTTAAAAATAATACATATAACTATAACAAATAAATATTCAACCATTAACAACGGCCTTGGAAACATATACAGTATTGCCCAGGGTCTGATGCTCCATCTCGGATAGTAAACGGATATAGTCACGTGACAAGCTCACAGCTGGTGATGAAGATGATGATGATGTCGACAACTACACAGATGAGATGGCGATGAAACAATAACGATACACAGCCATGATCATATAAAGATGATAATCATATGGTGATAATGGGAAATGATGACGATGAAAGAGCACTTTCGACTGGGAATTTTTCATTTAGAAATACCGGCGCATTGTTTGTTTAAAATACAAGCATTGGCCTGGCGAACGACATATTGGCTGCCCAGGCTGGACATACCAGCACCGGGTGAACCAACAGTACGTGTGCTGTAAGAACCGGCAGCAGAGAGTAACTACAAAGAGTTCAATGACAGTCGGCGCATGCGCACCGACTATTGGCTCGGTATTCTCTTGGGCTAAGTATTGTTTGCACCACTGAGTTCACACTTATGAAATTCGTTATCCTCCAAGTCGTTCTTCGTCTCCAAACTTTGACTGCCGCCGTGACGCACTTAAATGAAGTGTCACATCCACTACCATTCACATATCCTTCTGAACACACAACACAAAAGCAACGATCCATTACTTTGGAATTGGCACTGGCCACCACTGGGAGTTTCCCTCCTTTTACCAGCCTCACTTGTCCAGCTTCACTTGTCTACAGACATGCGCACTCCTCACCCCGTGGGGCGCACGCGCAGTGCTGAGCAATATCCAGTCATGAAGGTCTAGTCTTCGTTGTCAGAGGACCAGTACCCGGATGTTATAACTTGGTATAAGTGCCCGTGGCGTTATACATTGGTATCAGTGCCCGGGGTTGTTATAACTTGGTATGACATGAGTAATACAAGGTAATATCACAAATCTGTTCGCTCGATACAGGAATGTTGAAACAGATTTTGTTCTGAGTACAGACCGCTCTCCTCGTCAACGACGGGGACTACGGACGACCTCTTGAGCACAATGTTAACGTCAGTCTACGTCACTGCGTCACCTGATCCACGCCAGTAGCGCCACTAATACCACACTAAGAGTCACACTCCCACAATTCGTCCTACCGCCGGCACTTATAACAGTGATGTCTTTCCTGTCTATTTGAGGCGTTCTGTTATTACCACTACTAGTGTCACTGTATTTCCCGCGGTTGTCTCGCCCTTCACGCATGTCATGTGACTGTTGGCCTCCCGACCCTTGACCTCCGGTGTGGGGGTTGGTGCTAGGCTGGGGTTGGACTCTGGGCTCAGGTGCCTTGCACTTTTCTGAAACAAAGAAGATAATAATTATATGTAATGAGTAATATTAGCTTTGATATCTCCCCGACTGTCAGGTGGTAATTGTCACTAATCAATAGACGTATTATCATCTTTACGTTCGTTAATAACATATTGTATGCCTACACTATCAAATGAGAATAGCCGTCAGTCAGTATAGGATCGTCTTTGATGGTTGTGCATATCAGGTTTGAAACATCTACAATGCATATTCTAGAATTAATAGGATCAATAAATATACATACATGTTTGGAATCAGAGACATTATTGGCTCCATTGTGTGCAAGTAGAAAGAGAATTCACTGCGCATCCTTTCACAAAGTAGTACTGATACCTACGTGTATAATTCCATCAAGAAAGGTCATGACTATTGTGTAATCTTAGCCATACAGATGTGAACTACACCAGGGGCCGGTGCACGGCATTCTTGTAGCGCTACAATAGTTGTAACTGGGCTCCCGTCACAATAGAAAGCGTTGACCTTACACTAGTTGTAGCCTACAAGAGCGTCGTGCAACTGGTCCCTGGAACGTGACATCAAGACTTGGGACTTACGTATTGTTGGCTGGATGATGACGCTGATTGGCTTCCTCATGATCTTCAGGTTTCCACCCCCACAATCTTCCTCTGCCAGTAGCTCAAACCCATCTATGCTCTCCTTGTATACCTGGAGGAAGTACAAGCTTTAATTACACAGGAGTCATCGTTTTAATTGGTGTTAAGGTTAGAGAGTTGCTATAAAGAGGTATGCAGTCATATCACAACTCGACAGAGTGTTAGCTCACGTGCTTTAAGTATAGTTAATATTGGACACCAATAACAAATACAAAAACATCTCCGTATACTGTATGCTATATAATGACAAACTCAGTGGGTAAGAGATCAACTGACGAAGAAAAAATATACAACTGAGTTCAGTAAATGCAATACGAAGAGCGACCAGTAAGCCACCAATGTACACAGAAAAAGATAACTAAACGTATTAGGGGTATACTAGTGTACATTGGTTTTCGGATTTATGGACATCTTAGATGCTACACGAGGTCGTGTCATTAAAACATCAAGAACCTGTAGAATTATTTGATTTCAAGTTACTATTTATTCAGTTGGACACTTGACCCAAACATACAGTCGGACACTTGACCCAACATACAGTATGACACACTGGCATATCAGACAGTTGGACACAATGACCTACCAGACAGTCTGACACTTTCTGGTTGTCCCCCGGCTTGCTGATGATGATGTACCTTGCCTGGCTTCGTACGTGCTCAGTCCAATTCTGGTTACATTGTAATATCTCCACTGTAACCGAGAAAGAAACACATTTGGTTACATTGTACACTATTCACTATATGTAAGGCCTACAATTACTCTATACTGTATGCTATTAAAATTGCACGAATTTCAACATTTGGTTACGGCGCAGAATTTCAATGCTGTTTTACCTGGTATACATTCATCTAACATACATAATGATGATAAAAGCCAACACACAACTAACATAAATATAAGCTGTTTGAGTTTTATTATAGTATATTGATTGGATTGTGCTCTTCCTGTTATCGTTGTCTTGGGGCGTGTTCATTCTACGACAGGAGAATGTGTATTCATCAAAAAACAAACTGCAATGCAGCGAGAGTTGTCCTTTCAGACAGCAACATAATGAACTGATGTTTATTATTTTTATTTAGATTCCTTGATACAATCACAGCCAAGTTGCGGCACCCCGCTGCGGCAGATATGAATTATTAATACACCGACTAAAGGGTAGCGGGGGCGCTATTGTCCGCTGATTGGACTGTCACGGATGACTACGGGAACCAATCAGAGCCGAATGCCGGAATGGCCACGTGACACGAGAGCTTTCAGACTCATTACACACCAGGTGCCTTCACTTAAATAATATAGTAAAGAAGTCCAATTTAATGCCTCTAACCAATCCACGCATTGCTTGTATGTTTGAGCAGGTTTGACAGATACATAATTCATAGGTTATATACTCATATACAAATGTAGACGAGTTCCTGAATCATTAAAAAATGTAAAATTCAAGGACACACCTGTATGAAGTAAGTAACGCTAACGTATCCGTAACACCAACCGTAGCAATGGTGAGACGTATGACTATGGAGTTAAGGTTACATTTGAGTTACACAGTTTCGTATGGGAGAGGCCTGGAGATAGTACGTTCCAGAGTGTTGGATTATTTCGTCAAATGTATCAACTAATAATTAATCATAAGAACTTTATATTGCACTACTTGACGAAGCGGTAACCATGTGTTCACTTTGAAATTATCTCATTAATTGAATTCCTGAAAATAATGGGAAATAATGCGGTCTAGGCGTGTAGACATTGTCACAGGCTGTGCTACAAATGTACGGCAAAGTTCGTGTGCCATGCCTTTATCTGCCTTGTAATTCTTAAAACACGCACTATATTGTCTTTGGAAAAACTGACTTTCTATTGCGACTGTAAGTCAGATACCATATGAGGAATTGAAATGAGATTTGTTCTGGCTACTTCTTGTAGCGAAACAGTTAAATTAAATTACCAGACGACTAATTTATTACTGCGAACGAAGAAATATGTTATATTTTTTTTCAGGCACTTTGCTTAGGCAAGGAAACAGACGATGACATTGCATGATTTGACAAACCACAGCCGCTGAGCTAACAACACGACAGCCTGACTTCAATGAATCCCTATTAGGTAGTAAAGAAAAAAACAGTAATATCGATTGAGCGTGAAATGTTCAGGATATAGTAGGCGTTTATTTACATTGGGATTCAGATTGAATAGCATTTTATAAAAACAGAAGTATTGTCTTGTCACGAAGACACATTCCTGTAAGGATCAATCATTCGGTAATTTGAAATTAGCCTAAAATTAGCCTGCTTAATCCTACAGATTGTAAACCGCACACACGTACGCACATTAATGCACACGCATTTGCTCCAACATGCATGCACACCATTCTGAGTCAAACAAGATCTACCAGTACCCGAGATTAGGAAACATGTATCTGAGCATGATGTCATCCTCAATTCCAAATCTTCACAAATCCCCATATAAAATCTGAGCTTGACCATGAACTCGTATTTAAATTGTGTTTTCGAAATCTCGCAGTCAGATGATATTGGTTCACATCCGGCCTCTCACCTGACTGATGACCCGAGGGGCAAGACGCCTTCATGACGATGAGGGTGGGGTCGGCGCAGCCTATCTCTATCTCCCCCCGGCAGTCAGACATCTTGTCCACATAGGTATAGCTCCCAGGTAACGGGCAGGGCGACACCCTGGCTTCCATAGCTGTAGTAGAACATCATAGCTTTAGAACATGGAGACAGCGAAACACGGACGTTACACGGCTTCAAGTGAAATACATATGATCTAAATATACAACAAACACTAGATACACTATCTGCGCAATAATGAGCATATTTAAGTTTACGTTTCAAGAACAAGTTTCACAAACATGAATGATTGTTTAGCGGATTTCTGTAAAAATATTATACAATATTGCTATAGTATTACGTTTTGAACTATATCGGACATATATGATTACAATATGATCATGCTATCCGACTATAATATTCGGTGTGCCACGTTACTAGCTATAATAGCGTTAACCTATTTTTGAAGAACTGCAATTCAGTTTGACGATTACGAAACAGGAAGTGATTATACCGTGAACCATCGTAATAGCTTTCGCTGCTGCAGGCTGCGTTAACCCTACCTATTTCAATATTCAATAGTCCAATTATCACACCCGAATCCGTATTCTGTTATCTACGGGGCTTTGGCGCGATACAACTGGCAACATATCGCTCAAAGACGTGTTCTGTTAGGCAGAGGTTCAACATATAGGAAGCTTGATTTTGATTTATCTCAGTGATCCGCGCAGCAGAAACATGGTTACCAGAGTGTAATCAATATTTGATAGCATGATTACATCAGGAGCGAGATACCGACTTGTTTTACTGTGGAGGAGTATTACACTGCCGTGGAGAGAAATCGTGGAAAGCTGGCGAGATTAGCACAAACAGGCACGCTTAGCACGTGCTGAGGAACAATAGCGAACCCTGTTAGGAGTTTCCAGACCTCCGCCATATTGACTGAGCAGACAATGGCTGACTCCCAGTCTACTGCCATAACACTGGGAGAGAAATTACATTTCTCTTCTCCGCGCATGTCTAATTTATCAATAAGACGATGAATGCTGGATTTGTTTCTATCTGTATTGTCATTCATTCCAGCTCCTCGCATCGCCATTCAAGCCGGTTTCGGTGTCCGGTGGTTAGGAAGCACCTTCAAAAGTCACGTTCGAGGATCAGCGATAGTCGTATAAATAGAATTAATGAAACCTGTGATAAGATATTTGTAGAGGTTCAAAACACGCGAAGCGATGCCTAGACACATGCTGTCACGGAAGAGGGTTGGTTTAATGTAACGAGTACGGACACTAATGATGCGTTAATTGCGCGTGTGAGTATATCCCTCATGGAGACCACATGTGTTGGAACATTACCCACCACTTAGAGGTGTCAGCACCACAGGGACACCACGACGGTGTAGATAGGACATGCACTGAATGTAGATAGTATCTACAACATGTTCTATACACGATCATCTGTCTCTGATTCCTATAACGCCATTATTTGCGAACGTTTCGTATCTCCGACTAATCACTTTCTGATTCGTTCTCAGGTACTTACGTATGAGGACGTATTTGTGCACGTTGTCGAAACTCCATTCGTTGCACGCGCGGTCGTGAGCCGAGACTGGTGTACCTAGATAACACAGGTAACAAGTAATATAAAACACTGTATCAATGAATGAGTGCATACGGAGTTTAACGTCGCTAGTTTATCAAAGTGTCTAGAACATGTATTACAATAGACACCAACTCAAAGACATGCTACTAACTGGAAGATAATACAGCATCAAGCTTATTTCACGTATAGTATTAACAATTTAACAATGCAACTGTTCAGATCTAAGATGTAATTCCAGTATGATAGGAAGGTAGAAACACATGCCAGAATGCCTTTAGGACATCAAGGGTGGCTTCAAATAATCCTGAGACAATCTACATACTGTTCGGTATTCAAGTAATAAGCTCAAAGACGTGGCTGCATTAATAATACTATTGACAGTACAATAGTTCAGAGGTGAGGTGCTGTAATATTGTATTGAACTATTGAGATCAATTACGTGTACATTATTAGCAATGTAGACACACAGAGCGTATTCGATTTAACACAAGACCTACCCTAGCCGGTGATGGTCGCGTGATGAAAATTAGCCAATGAGGGTACTCGTATGAGTGTTAGGTCATTGGCTAATTTCATCACCTTTGGGTTGGTCGAATGTTTGAAACGAATACGCTCAAAGGACTAGTTGAGGTGAGGTGTGATGTCGTACCTAACATGAGCTCCACTACCGCAGGTCCTCGCTTCCTGAGCTTCATACACTGGTACATGGACACGCTGGAAGCAAAACCATGGCATTGTGAGATCAATGGAGACAACAAGGAAACACAGACAACACAGGGAAACACCAAGAACACGACGAAAAATAGGAAACACAAAGTTTAACGTGTACTCGTATATTGAGTTAACAAGTATTATCGGACATGACGTCACTATTGTATCATACTCACACACAGAAATCAGTAGTTCATGGTCTGACCCATCCTCGAAAACACGGGCCATTACTACACTAACCTATATTTGACGGAGGTTAGTGTAGTCATAATGGCCTGGGGTTTTGAGGATGGGTCTGACCATACCTGTATTTCTCTTAAAATATATCAGAACTCCACTGATTTTAAAAGTTAGTTTGTAACTGAGTTTCATTTTATAAAAATGAATTTCCAGTTAACATTGGGAATAGGTTATACTGTATGCTCTCAAGAACTTCATGTTGAAAGTTATTTTAGTGACATTAGTTTGTTTCAAGACATCTGGTACTTGACTGCTTTCTGTGAATCGTCATTGGTTCCATTAATCATATAACATTAATAGTACGTACATTCAGGTCTATTTAAATATGGACTCGTGATCAGATATATTTGCTTCCCCATGACTAATGAAGTCACTAGCTCCCGCTCATTACTCTGGCTCCGGGACATAGTTTTAGGACAGATGGTTTACAGGTCACCAGTGTCATTGTGGCTGTGTCACCAAGACCCCCTCCTAGAAGATGACACACCTGCTGAGTCTAGTTCCAGCTTTCTTTTAGCTGGTCTCCGTCACAATGCCTGTTACAGCATTAATAATTCAGACCATTCTGGTCGGTAACGCTTCCTTGTGCCACAAAGTAAATTAGGAAGTTTTTTGGAGGCGAGCATCAGTCGTGTGCCCTGCCAGTCTCCACAGTTCGTGTGTCGACTCCAGCTAAAATCAATCCAGGGAACGCCACCATATACCAATAAATATTTAACTGCTATCTGGTCCTCCGCGAAGAGATGGACCCAAGTCAAGGAAAGGTTGTTGACAGATAGCAGCCACGCTTACTTATATCAATATAACAGTCTGTAAGCCGTTCTCATATTGACTGGAAACCTTCGGAATCTATTTCCTTTGAGTCTATTCTACCCACTCCGGACGTTCTACAATACGCAATGGCAGGCGGGTGTGGAAATTGGTCAGGTTCGGCTAGACTGGACTTCCTGATAGGTCAAAGAAGACCCCGAATAGCGCAGAGGATCAATTATAAAATGACCCGCTCAGACAATTAGGACTTGGTCAATGTTGACCTGGGTTCTGGGCATGTACTCGACTTTACCTAATGCTGTAACCCAACAATACCAGTTGTATGTGTGGTATGGGAGTCAATGACAGGGCTATTATACAGGGTGTGTGGGTAACACGTCAGAATTCAGGAAGGGATGGGTGTGTTGAGCTGACAGCCGAACCTATCGCTATTACAGGTCATGGCTTATTGATTGCACTGGTCAGGTCGGGATCAGTGTTTATATAAGTACACTACGGGAGAGTAGATAACTACACTAAATGCCATTCAATAAACGTTTATCCTACTTCAGTGTCGGGGATGTGCATACCAAATGAAAAGATAACAGATGAATAGTAACGATAAGGTAAATATTAGTTTTACCTCGGTCGACTCCAGGGCCGGTATTCATAAAGGTGCTTAAGTCAGTTTTTGATGACAAAATATATAGCAAAAACTGACTTAGCCCCTTTATGAATACCGACCCGGGGTATCAACTGTGTCCAGCATGAACACGGGGTCAGATATACAACCAGGCCAATATTGTCTACCTCCAATGCTAATATGCTTTGCCACGATACCATTTCATGAACCTCTCATATACTATAAGTCATCTCGGTCGCTATCGTACAAGATAACGTACGACTGGGTTATGACATCATGGTGGATACGAGAACTTCATGAAAGTGTTCCCCAGGCCAATACAAGACAATTAAATGGTTCTGTACATGCACTTACCAGGAGTCGTTGGTGGTGTACGTCACTATCTCCAGCGTCTGTGATTGGCTGTTCCAGGTGGCCGTGTTGTCCGACACTGCCGGTTGCGTGTGCTCCAGGATGTCCATACACCTGATGGAGAGCAGCGCCGACCTCTCACCACGCCGGTCTTTCACGTTGAAGATCCGGACCTCCTGGTTGTGGGCATCTACGACGACTCTGAACTTGCCGGCGATGTCGCGCCATTCCTTCCACGTCGTCAGGAATTCTGGATAGCTGCATGCGGATATGGACCACTTGTCCGCTCCTGTGATGAATACACGATGCATGTCCATTAATGCTCAATAAATAACTGGTATTTTAAGGATACACGGTGATATTGTATATCGGTATTGACATGGAACGCATTGCACATGCCTTACATTAACCCACTCCAAACGCAAAGAAAAAGACAACACGTATATTACTTAGTTCTTGTTGAATGACAGACTCAAAACATCTCAACACTGTGTACCCTTCGACATAGTTAGTATACGCATGTCTACACCGTCTCTCGTAAGTCTTTACGAATGGCTTGTCTATGCTATGCAATGTTTATGAATTGCTCTTTTAATGTTGTATACACACGAACACGGTGAGGTGTAAGAAAAAGCATCAATATGTCTGTCTGTAGATAGTGCAGGGCTGTGTACAGAGGGGGGTAGGTACTCACGTTGGCTGAGGGACATGGTGAGGTAGCCCACCCTGGGGCTCTGAAGACCCTGACAAGTCGGATCAGCTGACATGGCCATCTCTCCCTGACTCCCCCAGAAACTGTGCATCTGTAAATAGACGCAGCCAATTAAACACTTAAACGATTTGAGTAACTGTATCTGAAACATGGGTATTGAGATGTCGAAACAGCAATGCCACACGCACGCGTTATATAATGTCCACACATTCTGAAGTACTACCATAAAACCTCTAGTAATAGTAGTTAAGAGTTAAACTCCACAATCGCCCACTCACTAGAGTTATACGGATGAACTAGTTGTCCGTACATACGACAGCTTGCTTATTGCGATGTCGATTAATTGGTTGCTCTGTTTTGTAGGTGGAAACCGTCTGCAAACTGTTTGAGATCTTCCATCACTGTGGAAAATGTTGTAGAAAGAAGTCGAGGCGTGATGATGTTACAAGGAATGCCTTATCAACCTTAGCGATCTGGTGTTGTTTTCAATTGGCACATCGCTCTGTTGGATGAGTTCGGCTCTATTTTCCGATGCTATCACAGACACGATCACATACGATGGAAATGTAAAGAAAAAGAATACCCATATTGGGATATATGAAAACAATTGGCCCCGATAGCAATCTACCAACTGGAAGGCTGGCGAGCAAAGGAAAGCCAATCGATAGACCTGACAAGAAGTGGCACTAGAGCTGCCAATTCCAAATTAAGGACGGCGCATTTTTTCAATCCCCAGCCGTATTCCAGAAATATGTCTTAGTTTCTGAATGGATGAGCAAAGCTGGCTTGTAGAGGCAATACTCTTTCTGAGCTTGTCAAGTACCGGCAGACCTTCTGGGACAGCGGAAACATCGTGGGAATGCACATGGAGCTAATTGAAAGGGAAATTGGATGGAGGTATTACACAGATATCATGGACTATCAAACTAGATAACCTTGATTGAAGTCCCGCGGTGCCCGACCTCTCGTAGACTAGCGGCATGTTTAGGAAAAGGCTAGCGCTATCTTGTTTTTCCACCTAGTTTGTTCAATTCTACACCCATGAAGTCAACAGAGGTCGGTAACCTGACATTTATCGTGTGAAAACTACTCAGGTAAATGGTTACCAAAATATATCATATTATGTTGTATTCTACACACAGATAGCACTCCTCGAATTTCAGGATGAGCGATTGTGGAGTTTAACGTCGCTGCGGGAATCTTTCCCAATTTTCGATTACGACGACGACGACGACGTACAGGGTAATAACAGCACACATGTGGCTAATATGTTGGCATTGTATTGCACACTTGCAGTAAAGCATCTCGTGGAACATGTGCTCAAACACCAGATAACGATAGCGCCTATTAGCATGGTCAAACTGTGACTTGTGTTGAGGGTAGGTTAGCGAGGTACTTACAAAACACCGGTACATCTGCCTCTTCTCCGTGACACCAGGACCTGTGAACTTCCCGTACAGGAACTTCTCCCCGTTAAACCACGTGGCGAGACACTGGAACTGCAGCTCTGTAAACAAGTGGACAATAGGTCACATGATGCAGTCACTTGATTTTAGAGTCGCTTTCAAGACTGTGAAACTGATGACACTTCACCATTTGGGAAGGTTCTAAATCAATATCCCCAGCAAAAACTTTGGCAACATTTAAGTACCAACAGTAGGCTACGTTTGGTTATTATATAATATGAAATAAGATCAACTATATTCATAATATTAAATGACTACGATATTGCAGTGGGATCCACACCTTATTTAATATGTGATGATTGGTATGATTACGTATAATCATCCAGTACAAACAATATAATACGTTTAGTTATTATATACTAATCAATACGATCAACTATATTCATAACGTTAAAGTCACGATATTGCTGAGTGATTTATTGAATTGTGATGATTGGTGTGATTACGTATCATCATCCAGCATACGTGTCACACATTTGACATCACATAATTCCTAACCTTCCTTAATAATACATGCGGTTTTCTTTTTATGTGACATAATCCAATTATCAGAAATATATTGCTTGCTTTAGGGAAATGTTTCTACGTAACGTGGGTTCACAGATGATTATCAATAACAGTGAAGCCGCCATTTTGGGTCGATGAAATAGATTGGTGTGACAACATTCGCGAATAGCAATGATGATATGCCGCCTAATGTTCAATTGAGAAACGATGTACGAGATTTTCAATTTATTTCCAATAATATTGGTGAATATAAGGCCATGAAAACATGGACTAAAGTCGCCAGCTATAAGTTCATGTCGAGATAATGTCATAACTTACATTGACGTGTTTATTTGATCAAGCTAGTGCAGTACTGTACGTGCATTGATACTAGGATCAGAAAGTGGAATGGACGATGAACGTAGATGTAAATCTATGGTAATTGGAACATCCATCAGACGCAGCAAGTGCAGCAGTGAAGATGCTCAGAGCATCACTCAAACCAGCACATATGACCACACAGCACTGCAGACACCTCATCCAGGCTGCCTAGTGCACGATGATTATTGGATTCTGGACAACTGCTATGATTTAAGAGCGTATCGCCACAGGAGCCCGTCACGCGCGTGGCTACATTCACTAACTCAGTTATTGTGTATTTGTTGTATACTGAATTGGCATTCATAAACCCTTTATGCAGCATTGGAACAGCCGCGTATTATATGCATGGCACGGACACTAGTATAGTTAACTCCCCATGTCACTCCATCACTCATAGTGGAGACTGGAGTGAGCTCACGCTTTCAGAACGTCAAACATTACCGAGCACTGGCACTTCCAGTATTCACAAACAGTCATTATGACCGCCATTAATATACGGCCGAGTCATTCTAATTCAAACATAGATAAATTGCGTCTATGGGATAATAGTCACCTATGGAAAGATACATTCGTGTTTCAAGTGATGAACGATTGATGAGAGGCAGATCAGCGGGCCAATAGTATACCAGTAATCATTTGGGAGGAAAATTACATGTCTAGCTAATGTATACTTGTCTAGTCCAGCCCAACAGGTGCCCCCTCCTCGTATAGTAGCAATTCTCACGCCGCTGAGGCTGTACTTAAGGAGAACCTATCAAGGAAGCAATGCTACACGGAATGCGTAGTGTACTGCCTGAATACCTGCAATAACCAACCCACCTCGATACATACTACCATTAAACCTCATCTCTTCATGAATACCCATAATAACCCAACCCTCTTGTGTGAATACCGACATAAACGATTATATCTTTGTGAATGTTCACAGAAATAAGTTCCATCGTTGAGGATACCATATCGGAAACCAATAGGCCTACACATTTTGTGAATGCTGGAAATAACCCTCCCCTCTTCAGGACACCAGACTCAGAGCTCTGCATGAACCCGAGTCAGACAAAGGTCGCGGTGGTTAGAGGTAAATGTGACGCAGATATAACTATAGTGTGCAATAATCTAATGTCTGCCCTTTCCTTTCTCGTCAGTGTAATATACCAGAACTCAACTACTTACCTTGTTCATTACTTTCCGGGTTGTTCCGACATCGCTTGTATTTAAATATGAACTTTGACCTATCAGCACATTCTTGAATCTCCGAGTACGGATCGTCACAGTCTCGGTTAGACTGGTTATTGTAAGAAAACCAATACGGTCCTTTAAAGGGACACGGCACGGGGACGCTAGGAACTGCAATAGAAATAAGACTAGTCAAGACACAAGGACAAACACACACATATAATGATACATTTTCAGATAACACATGTGCTACTTAACACTATACGTCACGCATGTATATACTAATAATAGTCGAGTTAGGTAGGACACACCGATATTGCCTTTTCTCTTCACGTTATTGTTTTCAATATCCACCACTACATTGGACCGCCTACATCCGCCTACCTTCATACCACACAAAACCGGAAGTACTTCACGGTAATTGCCAGTATAATTAAATAATGTGTCGG
>JAUTBX010135530.1:4447-19125 GCA_032361465.1 Lepetodrilus tevnianus | reverse complement strand
TTTGACCAAGTTTTTCGCCGTTTTAGCCAATTTATTTGTCGCCGTTTTGGCGTGTCGCCGTTATCGCCTGTAGCCGTACTACGTAGCACTACTCACACACTCTAATGTATCATCTGGGCTGCGTTCAGGCTGCAATACTTATCACTACAAAGTGCTACATAGCGCTGCAGTAGTCGTTCAGCCAACACATGGTACTACGTAGCACTACTCACACACTCTAATGTATCATCTGGGCTGCGTTCAATCTGCAATACTTATCACTACGAGGTGCGACATAGCGATACAGTAGTTGTTCAGCCAACATGGTAGTACTACGTAGCACTACTTCTTACTTCGGCTATTGAGTCTGTAGTGTTTTGTAGGAAATAGGAAGAAAACCCAAAGCATGACGGCACTGGACTGCGCGCATTTGCATTTTCTGCTTTTTCCCTATGAAATCGTTCAGCCAGGTCGTACTTTGCAGAAAAGTAGCGTAGCGTAATGTCGAGAAATGTATTGCAGCCTGAATGCAGCCCTGTTTTGTGATAGTAGTCTATAGACATTGAGATACGCAGAACCTTTTCTGTAATATGACCAGTTCTCTTATATCTGAGGATTAACACATGGATTGAGAAACATTAGTTGTTATGGAAATAGCATAAATCTGTTTGTAATGTTATCACTTTTGTTAATATGGCATGTAATGTTGCTACAGGAATCACTGTTTTATACTTTGATGTTTGTGTTTGCAGGGTTTGAAGAATGTAGAAGACAGAACGAACCTCTCATATGCCCCTTGTGTCGCGCTCAATGGAAAACCATGACAGTTGAGATAAAGACGTAAGGAAACATTGACAATCAACTTTACTATCTTGTGGATTTTTTCTTCTCGTTTATGAATTCATCATGACACCCATGTTTGTTTCATTTGTCTGAACATTGATCCTAACAGCTAACTTGTCGTACTTCAGAACTCCAGCTGAGGCCGACGTTCCCGAGGCTCCCCCCAACACCCGCGCCCCCTCCCCCCAGGCCGTGCAGGAGAGAGAGCTCCGCCTTCCCCACGCAGAGCCCATCCACCGAGAGAACATGCCCACCGCAGAACCGTGGATACAGGTAAAGTAGTCTGCCCGATTTATTTATTTTCATTTGATTTTTCCCCAGAATCTAAATCCTTCTGTGATTAGTTTGCAATTTGCCGTTGATTGTATATGAACGTCAATTTGCAACCTGGGGTCCGTTCAAGATAGAATACCAGTATTGTGCGTAGTTAGTGTATTGCATGTATTCTATCTTGAACATGTTAGTAGGAAAATGACAGGACCAGTAGTGAAAAGTATGAATACGTATTGCTACACGTGCTGGCTGAACGCCTTCTGTAGCAATACATAGCAATACATATTCTATCTTGTACGCACCCCTGGTGGTTGATAAGGTTAGGGCCAGCAAATAAGATGTATCACATATTCAGCATCAGTATTTGGTCTCCAGGTTCTGGGAGAAGATTTGGTCTCCTGTCTTTTCTCTCGGAATTGGTCGCTCCGGGAAACTGGAGTGAAGCACCTCAGCAAGGAAGTGATCGGAACTCTGCTCCGCGGGATGGGCGAGGGTCGGTCTGGCGTGATTATCTCCCCTGACAGACAGGCCACCACTCAGAAGATGCTGGACACGTGCACCAATATCCTGGCATTTATGTGCGGCGATCCCGTCTACAGGGTATTCGTGGCTAGCTTGGTAAGATCTCAAAATAATGTTATACTTTTTATATTTGTATTTATGAACAGTAATACCATAAGCACTGCAGATATTTATTTGCCAAATTTACATTGGACACATCTTCCAATTTGACAAGATGAAAAAGATCTAAATATGACTTGAATCCATGAAAAGTTGGGCAATATATAAATAAGTGTCTCTTATAGCAATTACATGTATTCCCGCTGTGATGAAAAAGACTTAATTCATTATAATTTTTTTTTTTTAAATCAAGTTGTAAATACATGAATTTTACGAATATCGATTTGTGGTGGTATATGTCAAGAAATGTTTGGATACTATTTGTAAGATGAGTCAATAGATTACTCAGCTATACGAATGTAAGGTATTCTTCAGTTCTACAAATTGAACATATTTTAGAGAGAAAAATGGGAAATTAGTCATTTTTATTAATAATTCTGCTTGTTTGTGTTGCTTTAATTGACGTTCATTTCTTCCTATTGTTTAACAGAGAGCTGTGCGTACAATGTTATCGTACACCCCATGTCGAGATCAGCAGCAACAGCATCGTCTACAGAGTCTGCTCAAACCCATCGTGGACGCCATCATCATTAAGTGCACGGATGGCAACAAGTAAGTCTAACAGACAAATATAGCAGTTCTCTGTGGGGCCACTTAACCCCCAGAGATGCCCTAAAGAGCTGTGTCTCTGCCTAATCCAGCAGGAAGAGGGTTAAATAATGCCATCATGTTGGTACACTTTTCTAGATACTTGGTTTAACCTAGTCAGTAAAATCTATGAAATGCTTTGTGTTGAAATGTGTTATTGTAGATATGACTAATTTACTCAAATAAAATGCTCTTAATTCTAAAGAATTTCAAATTTTTAAATAATTTGTATACGGCTTGTTGAATTTTGACACATTTCTTTCAGGAGGACGAGTCAGCTGTCGATATCGACCGTGGTGGAGCTTGCTAAGGGACAGTCAGGAGAGCTGGCAGTCGGCAGGGAGATCCTCAACCCTGGTAAGTGTCTGTATTTACAATTCCTTTGATGTTATTTTGAAAAATAATAAAGAAAAAATTGAAAATAAATAAAGAAATATTTGAAAAAAAAGTAAAGAAACTTTTTAATTTATTGTTTTCAATCTTACTGTTCTAGGTGTCAACGGTCTGGATGGTTTGAACTACGTACTGACGTGTGTAACAGAACAGTACGTGGTGGAATCCGTTCAATGGCAATGGCTGCTTGGCCGGCTCTACATCATCGACAAGCTCATGGAGGAGTTTCCCCATAACTTCCTGCCGCGTGAGATCGAAGGTGCTGCAGACGCAGCGTCGGCTTCCGCGGTTCCCGACGAGGCCGGTGCTTCGGCCGCGGTCGACGACTCACACACCGTCAACTCCGAGAGACTGTTGTCGGTGGCGCGCTTCTCTGTGAAGGCGGTGTGCAACGCTCACGTGAGGATCTCGCGCATGGCTCGACGGGTGTTCCTCCTGACTGCCAAACTCGGCGCTCACCTGCATTCGATCATCCAGGAACTGGAGAGCCTCCTGTCGGATATCGACTCGTCATCCGTGATATCCGTCAAACGGAAGCTGGCTAGGATCATCAACGATTTCCAGCTGTCGGAGAAGATTGTCCAGGAACTGCAGCACGGCTCAAAGAAACATTTTCACAACGACGTGGACTCGCCTTTTGGGTCCCCGACGGTGTCCCCGTTATCTACCCCCCGGTGTCCCTCCCCAGCAACCGTCGGCTCGGAAACTCCCAGTGATGCCGGGGGCAAGTCCATTCCAAGCTGTCCTCCAAATACTCCCATACATTCTCGCGGGAAGAGAAAACGAAGAGTTATCCCTCGTAGAGTCACGAAGGACTCGATACTCCTGGCTAAGTCGCAGCATGAGAAGAACGACAGCCAGTCCGACGAAGCCACCGTAACTATGAAAGCGACGGCTTCTCCGAAACCTGATCTCATTCCTCTTATCTGTGTCACGTCTCCCGCAGCGACGCTGCAAAGTCCACGACCGGCGCAGAGTCCCAGCGCAAACCAGGATGAGGCCAACGATAGCATATTTGCTCAAAAGGACTCCTCGTCCAATAGTGTAGCGGATTTCGAAGAGCACATCTCGTTGTGCGACGGCGAAGCTCATTGTTGTCGACATCACGGACCAGAGACCTCCGAATGTCGCTCGTTAACTTCCGCCTCTTGCGACGCATGCGATGACAAGTCTCATGCACACGAAGATGCCATTCCTGTAGGATCTGCCGCAGCTCCGAACACTCCCGAGCACGATTCGGCCTTCCACACTGCAGACCAGGAGACTATGAGCTCCGATGATCTCCTAGATCTCCAGAACTGCATTTCTCCCGGAACTCCCAGCGAGCATCCAGTTTCTTTTAGGTCAGAGGTCGCCGAGTCGCCCAAGACTTCGCCAAACAACACAGCTGATCAAGGTATCTTATCCTTTTTAATTTGGAACTTCACTTTTATGATAATAGAAACTTTCACAAATTTCGAATTTTCAAAAATACCTTTATTTGTGTGATTTTCAGTTTTCTTTCTTTGTTATTTGTAGACTACCTGAAGAATACCTGAAATATCTAAATTTGTAATTTGTAAAATATTTATTAATACTTTGGTATGATATTCATTCTATAAAAATTAATTGATATTTCTTTAGTAAACTACACATAATTTAATTATATTGTGCACATGCACATTTTTCTACTCCAGCTTTAGCATCAAGCAGTGACATAGAGAAATGCAATTGTAAGGAGGAGGTGGAGAGAGAGGAGGCGGAGGCATTGGCTCGAGCTATGGAGGTATCTGAGAAACAGGAGCCCTGTCCCATCGTGCCGGGTCTGACCCCGACAGCCAGGGAGGAAGTCGTTACCATCCGTATTCAGCCGGAAGTGAGTTAGTTTTAAAAAATCTTTTTTTTTGTTGGAATTGGGGTTTCAAGATTCTTTCACTTATGTCACGACTTTTAGGTAAGGTAAAGATAATTGGATGATTGGCTTGTGTGACCCAAGATATGAATAACATATTTTCCTAACCCTAACCGTAACCATATAATAACCATGTAAGCCAGATTGGGTCTGGTCTGGTCCAATAAAACAACAATCAGAACTTAAAGATTCTGATGCAGTCATGATAGGATGAACTGTCTGTAACGTGTCAATGCAGATCATCCTTGGTCCGTTAGTATCAGCCGGTGCTTGCAGGTATACTGCAATATTTGTTTCATTGTTAATAGGAGGACGATGTCTGCCCTGACAACGATCAGCCCGCCATCTACTACGAGAACATCCATTGGGTGAAGGGACCGCTCCTGGGGACCGGCGCCTACAGTACGTGCTACCAGGCGCGCGACGTCCGGACGGGTGTGCTCATGGCAGTTAAACAGGTGAGTAGCTGGCTTCACAATCGGAGGACAAATCTGCAGGAGTGATATTATTCCAGGTGATTTTATGAGGGATTTGTTTGAAATGCTTGTCAGCGAAGTAGCAGTAAAATCATTGCTTTAAGAAATAAATTTATTTGGAAGCTATAATGTTGCAGGGAAGGGATTGTGATTTAGATTAAATGTTTTTCAGCCTCTTGCAATTTAATCTGACAAGCCTTGCTATAAAGGGTAGTCATCTAAAGGATGGCTCTGAATCACCAGACAAAAATAGAAGAAAATACAACAATTAAAAAAGATTGTGACCCAGAAAATTTTAAAATATTATGCCCAAACAAACAAAACAAACTTGATTGAGACGCATTATTTTCTTTAATCAAAATTGCTGTGTTTCCCATTTTCATGTTTTTCTCGTATTCCATTTTCAGATCTCATTTTGCCGTAACAGTCCTGACGAACAAGAGAAGGTAGTAGAAGCTATCTCGGAGGAGGTTCACATGATGGCGCGACTCAACCACCCCAACATCGTCCGCATCTTCGGCGCCACCAAGCAGGGCTGTCACTTTAACATGTTTGTGGAGTGGATGCCAGGTGAACAGTTTGTTATTTATGTCGGGCTGGGTCCTGTTCCACGAAATGATCGTAGTGCTATGAGAGTCATAACTCACCAGGCCCCAAGATCATGAAACTATTTGAGTACAATTTCCTGCTTTTTATATGGGGATTTGCGAACACGAGTTGAGCATGAATTTGTACTGCGAAAATTTTGTAATCCTGGGGATATGTGTATAGATCTGTTATTATTGTTTTGTGGAACGTCACCCTGATCTTGAATTGCTATTATACAAATTCATTAAAATTCATAATCAATATGCAAAATAACCTACATATTGCCTTTCTCTTAGGAATTAATACTCGTAAAGCACAGACGACAGCTAATCTGTACAATTGTAATTTATAGTAAAATCTTGAGCATGATTACATGTATTTCATGACAGGTGGATCACTAACGTATCTCCTGGGTCGCTACGGGTCGTTCTCGGACGAGGTCATCACCAGCTACACCAGACAGGTGCTACAGGGACTCGTGTATCTCCATGACAACGGCATCCTACACAGGGATCTCAAGGGTGAGCCATTGCTCCTTATTAGACAACAAACTACAACGTTTTGGGTTGGAATGCTCTACTGTGAATCAAGCCAAATGTTATTTCCTATTCTGAAGGAGTATTCTCTATCAAAAGCTGTAAGGAAAGCTGAGTTGTATATGCATAAATTGTTCAGTGTTAGAAATTCCCAATCGCCTGGCGGCCCGATCCATTTCACCTACCGTAATGTTATAGGTATCCTATCGGCTGGTTATTTATTTCATTATTTGGGTGAGTATGTTTTAAGTTCTAATCCTCATTGTTATCTCATTCAGGTGCCAACTTGCTAGCTGACGGCACAGGGAAAAGGTTGAGGATCGGTGACTTTGGCGCCGCTGCCAGACTGGCGTCTCAGGCGACGGGTGCCGGAGAGTTCCAGGGACAACTGCTTGGCACGATTGCCTTCATGGCGCCAGAGGTGGGTCACCCAATTTCTTGTAAATACTCCCAAATTCTGACACCGCTACAGGGCCTGTATTCTCCAAACTTCATAAGTCATAAGATGTTTGTAAGAATTTGCCTAACTGGTTTTCTGCTTCTGTTACATTTTTTAAGAGATCTTTTCTCACTAAGAAGTTTCGAAAATACGGGCCCATGTGTTGAAGGTTTCTTCTTGCTCTTGTCGGTCAAAATACGAATGAAATAATTTTCATTTGAAATAGGAAAATCTAGAGCATGTAGGCTCAAACAGATTGCCTGCTGTTTTCCTATGAAATCGTTCAGCCAGCCACTACTTTTAGAAATGTAGTGTAGTTTAGTGTTTCCTGAACGCAGCCCAGTTGTCTGATGCTATATGTTCCCCACTACAGGTGCTGCGAGGTCAGAACTACGGCCGGGCGTGCGACATCTGGAGTGTCGGCTGCTGTATGATAGAGATGGCCACCACCAAGCCGCCCTGGAACGCTCACGATATTTCTAATCATCTAGCACTCATTTTCAAGGTACGTTTTATTATTTCGTAGCCTACGCATTTCATATCCATTGCTATAATACTTAGGTTTACAGTTACAGGTCCACAACTTGTATGTTCACTTAACAGGCTATAATTCACATCTTGAAATACATGAATAAATTAAATAATCATTGCTGTGGTCCTGTTTTTCTGTAATTCTCAGTTTGAGTATTGGTTTGTCTGTTTTTCTGTGATTTTTCATAATTTTCTTGGTCCATGATCAATGTGTTTTTTTTTGTGATTTCATCATTTTCATCATTCAATGTTTTTCTATGATTTTCATGGTCCAATTTTGACTACTGTTTCATAATTATTTTCTTTGGTTTTCGTCATTTCAGATTGCGTCTTCGGTAGAAGCCCCACCGATTCCTGAAAACCTCTCCCCTCCCGTACGAGATCTCATGCTGCGTTGTCTGGAGCAGTTGTCGGATGAGCGGCCGACCTCCAAGGATCTTCTGATGCATCCGCTGTTCACCCAGTACAGATCCAAGAGGTGATGGCTCCGGAGTCCTGACAACTACTGTCACCCCACAAACCACAAAGCCCGCCCCCCCAGGGACGGCATCTTTGATATTTCTCAACAAACCACAAGGCAGTTCTCAGGAAGACATCTTCGAAGATTGTCAAGATTATTCCTGTAGAATTGCCGTCCTTCCTTCTCATCAATGGCATAATTTTTAACCTCAACCTCAGTGCATTTAATTCAAAGGTCTTCCTGCTAGTCGAATCAAAACTACAGGCGTTCAGGGCATTATTAATTGTCGGCAGCAGGGAGAGGGTTAAATGTGGTCATCGGGATAATTATGTATATTTGGAGGATTTATTTACACAAGTTTCATGATGATGACCACTGATTTGGAGCTGTCCGGAATATCGTATTTATTTCTTGTTATATTCACAGTATTGAAGAAGAAATTTGGTGCCTTTGTTAACCCTACCGGTATTGAGGAAAGACAATCACGACTATTAAATATGATACTTTCGAGAACAGCCAGATCAGTGGTCTAGATTATTTTTCCCCGTCAATTCTGTGATGACCAAAAATGGACACACTGCTGGTCAGTGATGTAATGTGTATATTGGAGAATATTTTGACGGATGGGTGGCGTTTGTTGTACGTGATGAGCTGGGGGTCCTACGACTCGACGGCACTTCACTTACATCATAACTGCATAACACCCGAAACCTCTTTTTCGTTCCAATACCAAATTGGTGGAAAATGCAAATGGCCGCCTGTTACTTGCAGGTGTTCCTACCGATACATTCCATGTGACTACATAAGCCGTCTACGTCTCGAGGCCGAGGTGGGTGAAATCACTGAGGTATCTTCGGGATGTTTTGACGGCTTTGTGCCAAAGTGCTCAGAGTGGCTGTGACAGAGTTATTCTACACGCGAGCGCCTAATATGATTGATGATTTCTCAGGCCGGTGTTCTTGACATAAATCGCACATTTTGTTTGGAAGCCATCTTGCGGCTCTTGTGTTATCAGGTGATTTGTTTTTCTCCAGAAAATACTGTCATTAGTGTTATAGTACAGATTTATTAATACTGTATGCAGTGAAATGAAAATAAGCTGGACATAATTTATTCCAAAAATATTTGTTATCGGAAAGAGATTTTTTAGCATAACTTTACAAACTTTGTACAAAGACCGTTAAAAAAACATGGCTTACCTTTTCCCTGGTGGATAACTGCTCTATGAGGGCACGCACGGTTGCCACCAGGAAAAAGGTTAAAACAATCTGTCGCGATTTCCTATATAATGACGTCACATATTGTTTGCCAGGTGAACTACATATTCCATTGTCGGTTTTGAGTCGGTGACGAGATGCAATGCAGTCTCTACCTTCTTGAACCTAATATTGTTGATGTTACCATGGTTGCGAATTATAAGCCCTTTTGGGTTATACGATATATAACCAGACCTGTGCTAATGGTATCCCCCTAATCTGATTGGTTGATCCACGCCAGTGCCTTTTCTCTGGCAGCCCACTACCGTAACCTCGACGATGGTTGCTGATGAACCTGTGAAAAAGGATGTGTTCCATTTATAGACAACTGTTACCGGTATGCTGCTTAAAAGTAATTAACTTTTTCTCTGGCTAATATCACCTAAATTAATTAATAACGATTAAAAAGGATTTTAAACGTTTTTTAACTGCCAGAGAAATATGTATAATTATTTTTAAGCGTCATAATTTATGATTGCAGCAAATGTATGGAAGCCGATGCAAAAAGTATTATACGTAGATTCCTCTGTAATATAGTTATATGTGCCAAAACTGTTAGTAGATCATGTATGCGTGCTTGGGTTATGAAGATATATATTATAGTAAATCCTATAGTTGATCAACTGTATAATGTACGAGACCTGTTCTATAAATCTTTGCATATCAAACCACTGAAATATATCCGAATATCAAATTTAGCATTGTTTTCTACTGTTTTAACCAAGAGAAGATATTGAATTAGTGCCAATTTAGTGTACCTGTTATATGAACTAATTCAAAGAATATTTTATATTATTGCAAAATATTACAAATAATATATTTTATATTCACATATATGTTGATAGTACATGTCCTATGAAATGCAACACTTTCATTATTTGTATACTAGTAATTTAAATTGAATAGCTGACTAAAAAAGCTAACCCTGTGCCTTGAAATTGAACATATTTTATGCCATATATGGCACATTGTTTTTTACCAGACTACTTCTAAAAATTGAACATGTATGGATCCAGTAATTGTATTACCTCCCTTGAACAAATGACTGGTGTTTACTACTCTATGGGGAATTTGACCAGTTAGTTTTGAATCTCAATGGAATATTTCATTGGAGTGGTCCCCCCTCTTTATAGTGCAGTGTTTAAATTTCTCTGAATATTTTAAGAGTGTATCTAGCGGCCATATTATTTTCTAGCTCATTCGAAACCATTTAGTTTCTCAACATGTGTACTCAGGCGACATATTTGTAATCACAAGATTGTCTTCCTCGATGTTTAAATTAATACAGATTTGCCCACTTTAAAAAAGATGAAATTTGAAGATGAAATTGTTTAATTTATTAGGCCAGATCAATTTGCTTACCTGTTTTGTAGATGTCCTAGTCATTCTAATATTCTAATAATAATATATACTAACTCAAATAAGACAATAACATTAATAAAAGCATTACATTTTGCACATTTTAGATGTGCTTGTCCGAGAACATTCTTGTTGACATATTAATCTGGATCTTTTATGTATCTATAGGGTTATATAATGGGGAAATAGCGTTTTAAGAAATGGGGAAATATAGATGAACACTATTTTTTATATTATTATTTTTGTATTATTCTGACTTTAAAACTGTATCTGTAAAACAGGTAATTAAATTGGTCTGGCCCAAGTTACTGGTACTACTCCTGGTGCAAACAGCTTAAATAATGAACATTGCTTTGTGTTATGAAGCTTATACATGTCATAGATCCTGTTGAATGTGATTCCACTAGAAACTATTCCAGTTCTGTCTATGCCATGAGAGTGGCGTGGAACTCTGTAGCGGAACATTATCTTGGGGGGTTCTGTAAACGGAACATTTTCCCCAAGGTTCTGTTATCGCAGGCTTCCGTTATCTGTTCAGTGAAAGTATGAGCATATTGTATGGGTGTTGTCGTGTATTGCGTGTTCCTTTGTATTGTCTTACATTGATGCTATGTGGATCACTCAAACCAGAAATAAATCTCGTCATTAAATTATATCAATACTATGCTAAATCCTAACTTCATTTATCAATTTCTTTTTTATTGTTCATTTTTCCCCCGTGCATATCATGAAATGAGAAATTGAGATATACACCCAAATCAGTTCCCTACAGTTGTCATTATGTACGTATGTTTTTGTCTTGTATTTTTCTAAACAGTTGTTTTGTCTCTGTATTGGTATGCATGTTTCGACCGTGTTCCGTGTGCTATGTACAGATGTGTTCTCAGATGGGTGTACAATGTACAGATGTGTTCTTGGATGGGTGTACTTGTGTCAAGGTGTACTTACTTATGCCAGGTGTATTCAGTGACCAAAAAACCATAATGTGAACTACAGTGACACTTATTTTTGTGACACTATCTTGAATCGATGAATCCAGTGATGTCATAGAAATGACACGAACATTTGTAAAATGCTATTTATAGCATTATTGATGTCCATTGTTCACATTTTATGTGTAATTTTCGTTGACAAAATATGTAAATTTTCATAAAGAATCCCTTCCAATAACAGAAACTTACAGTCTTCATCAAAGACATCATGTTTATTATTTATTCATTGAATTGAAGTAAATATCCACACATTTTTGGATGTATTGAAGTGGTATTTTACATTAGCAGTGAACACTTGAAGTTGTCAACTAAATGGCAGAACATGTCATTTAGATGACGAAATAAATGCATAATGTTCATGTTATTTCAAAAACAAACAAAACCCAATGCCAAAACTGTTCTGATGATCTTGTCAATTTAATACTGATGAAGAAGAACAAAACCAACATTTTGCAAAGATATCTGCATAATTATGCTAACCTATGTCTCAGACAACATGATTAATGAAGAATTTGAAATTGATCAAAATTTGGAAAAGACATTTTTATTTGCAATATTCAAGAAATTGTCTCCCCTTTGACAATAATTTTAGTATTCCAAGGTACATGTTTAGGCACATGAACAAGGATTCAAATATGCATGTATTCTAAATTTGGCAAATACTTACTATACAAGTACCCTAGCTATTGTGTCATAAACCACACTGAACATATGCCTCATTACAACGAATTCAAACTTTTTTGATTGCCCGATTTTCTATGCATGTAATGCCATAGCTATCTTAAACATTGCTGTATTCATATCATATGGTGTTTTTCCCCCAATCGTGTTGAATGTAGTTTTACTTTTGGTTTTAGACGGTTGCGATTGTTAAACTTGAGTTTTTTCTTTTCATTTTTTTTTTTACATAGCGGCAGTTCTGAAGTATTTGGCAGATTTTCATATCAAGTTTCGCAGATGAAACTTTTTCTGTCAAAACACAAAAGATGCCTTTTCATTTATGATGAAATTTTACAACTTCATAAATTATTATGTCAGTAATAAAAAGTCAAAAGAAAAATAATATGTGTTCTTGTTGTAAATTGAAGACTATCTTCACAAGTGGCAACAGCAGAAGCAAGAAATTTCCTTCTCTCCACTTGTATGTGGGGGAAGGATCACTAGAATCGCTAGCTCCTCCACACTCAGTATTATTATTCTCAGTAGTTCTTGTTAGTTGGAGGTATGGCAATGCTCTACGGATCTCCAATTTATTTGTCCACTGGCCGATTTATTTGCACTGGACGCGACATGGGAGCTGCAGCCTCCCGACTTGTCTTCCACTGAAATAACAATTGTCTGTTGCCATGCCTGCAGTTTAATGCTGTATATTTGGAGTACTCCAGACAGACAGTTTTGTCAATGGAACGACTCGCACACTGTGTTACAAACCCGAGACTGCACAGGAAAAGTACAGCGACATCACCACATCTAAGACTACTCTTACTACCATATTACTTCACTACACCGTACTGGAGCGACGTCGGCTGTCTGTCCGACAATACATCGCACAGTTGAAAAGAATGGCGTCCCAGGTTTAATTCAACTTCGGTGCAGCTATACAAAGGGCAATATTCTGCTGTAGTTGTTTTGCATTGCAGTGCAGCCATAATCAAGTTCTGTATATATGCAAGACTGCTTTTATAATTGTCATTGATTGGCTACTGTGCCACTTTAATTCGTCCATTGGATACACCTATGCCTGATATTTGACCACGTCCATAGAGCATAAATATAAATATAAATATTCAGTATTTTGAGCTACAGCGCATCGGACAGCTGTTGTTCAAGTGATTCACCTTTCACACGAGCATGCATATTCTGCATGTACGGTCAGACCCCGTTATAACGGTCTCCGTTAACACTGTTTCTTCGCTTATCGTTAAACTTTTAACCAATACGGATGTCCTACTATATACTTTAAATCGATGAATGATTGATCCGATGTATTTTAACAACAACGGAAGTGTCCGGTATACCGGGGTCTGACTGTATTCGAAATTCCCAGTTAGCTTTTTGAAAAGGTCTGACAATCTGATCTAACGACAACACCAACAAAGGACTTCTTAATAAACAATCATTCCACTGAGAAGTTAACTCCATATTCACTATCTGGTAGCCTTCAGCAGATTAAAAACAGCAACATATGTAGTATCAAAGTTTTATTTTTGATATTAATTACGAATATTACATAGACAAATATACAAAAAGAAAAGGATGATGATTGTAAACCAAGATACGAACAAATGAGAACAAAAAAAATATTTCTGACCCTGCTACATCCAGATATATGCCGAGTGTATGAATGAGTACAATATCATCTTCTGTGTTCCTTCTACAGTTTTTTTGGTCAAGTTACATAATAATAATAATATCTTCACGACAACTAAATGTAGTCTTTGACACGTGTCTGGTGGAACCATGACCTCCGAACCCGGCAGGAAATCTTGATGGACGTCCGATCGACTGCGACGTGACTAGAGACGAGGACGTGGGGCTCAGTTGACCTTGGAGAAGTAGTTGAGACTACCCTTGGGATCGGGCTTCATCGTGTCGGAACCTGGTCGCCATCCAGCAGGGCATACTGAAATCACAAGATTAAATAGCTCAGTTGAGTTACCAAGTGCTTGCAACACTTTTAGATTTTTACAGACAATATTTCACCGAGACATTATTTTACCAAAATATACTGTAATAATAATAACGCATATTAATAATGCGGCTATTCCAGGCCGTCAGAGTTAGGTCACGTGGGCTAGGCTAGATGACCGTATACATGCTCATTGCGCTACATAGAAAAAGATGAGCGAGTGTATATGGAGTTTTAACGTCGCTGCGGGAATCTTTCACCCATTTTCGACGATTAGAAAAAGATGAAGAATTCAGGGAAAGTTAGGGAGTGACAAAGG
This sequence comes from Lepetodrilus tevnianus, assembly GCA_032361465.1. Classification (NCBI taxonomy): domain Eukaryota; kingdom Metazoa; phylum Mollusca; class Gastropoda; order Lepetellida; family Lepetodrilidae; genus Lepetodrilus; species Lepetodrilus tevnianus. The sequence continues at coordinate 4,892 of JAUTBX010135530.1, read as the reverse complement.
AAAAGATGCGTGGTGTGAGTGAATGAGTGAGTGAATATGAAGTTTAACGTCGCTGCAGGGATGTTTCGCCCATTTGCGACGAATGTGTAGCGGGAAGATGGCACATTAGAATGTTCACATTATTACAAAATATTATTATTAATCTTAAATAAACGATTTATGACACAGCTAATGTATATGGCTAACCTTCTCCGTGTTTGTCGGTGAACTGGAATGCCTGTACAAGTCTGAGGGTCTCGTCGACGGACCGGCCCACTGGCATGTCGTTGATGGTCATCTGTCGCAGGTTTCCCTTGCCATCGATGATGTACAGCGCCCTGATGTCACAAATATAGAAACATGATGTACAGCGCCCTGATGTCACAAACATAGAAACATGATGTACAGCGCCCTGATGTCACAAACATAGAAACATGATGTACAGCGCCCTGATGTCACAAACATA
>JAUTBX010135418.1:3380-17687 GCA_032361465.1 Lepetodrilus tevnianus | reverse complement strand
AATAGAAAGACATAATGTGCCGTGTACTGACTGCAGTAGTCCTTGTCCTCATCAGACTTGTCCACGCAGTGTGGGATGCCGTCACAGACGAGGTCCCGCCGGATACACTGGGTGGACGTGGCACACTTGAAGTCCATTGGGTGGCAGCTACCTACAGCGGGACCTAAGGAAAACAGTGTGCTTTAAAGTGGAGTACATCCTTGAATACAGAGAATAATATAATAACCACCGATATAATTTTATATTTATTTTTTTTTAAATTGGGGTTTAGAGTCGCTTTCAAGATTCTTTCACATACATCACGGCTTGTCAGTTTAGGGCAGGAGGAAACTGCAAAACTCATAGTGCTGAGTGAGTGTTTCACCAATACATGACAAACCTGTAGCGCTGAATGTTGCAGTAAACCTGCGAGCACCGACTGGTACTGACAGGCCAAGGATGATAACTGCATTGCCACTCTACAGACATATAGTGCATCTAATAATATTGTGTCAGAAAGGTAACCATTGATTTGAATTTGAATGCAGTGAGAGATAACAACTACGCAACGGTGAAACACGATTCAAACTTTTGAGATAAACCAATTTCCTTTATAAAGCACAAGGTGAAGGGGTACATGAACCTGGGTGTAGTAATATTTGAGGGTAAGCAACTGAGGTGAGTATCTAGCAACAAACACAGACAGCACTCACAGTTCTGTTCGTCCGACCCGTCGCTGCAGTCCTTGTTGCCGTCGCACTTCATGCTGCCCCAGATACAGATGTCGTTGTTACATCGGAAACGTCCAGCCGCACATCCATACGTAGCTGCCAACACAGAAATATTTATACTTTTCATATCGCATGATTCTCAGTTTCCATCACTTTCTCTTCCTTACTTCTAAATTTTCATGTTACATTTGTTTTCAAAGCATGCATAGTAAGAGTGAAGAACAGATACAGTGAGCCAGCGAATTATTGTTTTACATCATAGTGAGCATGGAGTTTAACGTCGCTGCGGGAATTTACATCAGTGGGAATCTTTCACCCATACATGATACAGATACAGAAAATAAATAAATTGGTTTTAATGTAAACCAACATAATATTCAATTTGTGTTATCTTGTATATCTTGTATATATTTGGGGATTTATAGGTCATAATAGTATGCAATATCGCATTCACAGAACCTCCAATTGCCATTGTAAATTTTAAGGGTCAAATTAGCAACTTTTAACAGGTTTTATCAACTTAATTCAAGATTTTGCTCTCCGATCCACCAGTAAAGTGCTTACCACATGCAGTGATGTTTTCGTCAGAGTTGTCCTCGCAATCATTGTCACCATCACAACGCCACAGCAGTGGAATGCACAATCCATTCTTGCACCGGAACTCATCATTCGTACAGTTCCGTTCTAGTACAGATCAAATAAAAATCATGTGTTTGCATATTTCTCAGTAAATTAAAATATACCTATCAAATAACAAAACTTGCTGCTTGAGAGAAAAAACAATTTGTTAAAGTGCAAGTATGTTATTGTTTGATGTCACAGGGTGAATCTTTCATCCACTATTAAACAAATATTTTTTTACAATGATAAATTCACTGCATGTACTGAGTTAACACATAATAAAAAGCTTTACATTTTGCGCTCCATCCCACGTAATTACAATTGTGAATGCCTAAGTCTGGCGCCATTGTGCATGTACTTACCACAGTTCATCTCATCAGTGCCGTCAGCACAGTCTGTGTCCCCGTCACACTGCCAAGACTTGGTGATACAGTGATGCACCTTCGTACACATGAACTCGCTGTCTGCGTCACATGTCACATCTGTCAAACACACAACAACACCATGACATGGGCATACAATCACAAATTTCAAGTTAGTAGTCAAACTACAATTGCCTTATTAACCTAAAACGCCAAGACCAGTAGGAGCATTTTATATGACACCGGGCTACACGTGGACGAGACTTACTGCACGAGTTCTCATCGCTCCCATCTTCACAGTGCACCTCTCCGTCACAGCGTAGACCTTTCCGGATACACTTTCCATTTCCGCATTTCCACTCGGCCTCTGAGCAGTTCCGTGGAGCTGAAATGTGACGATTTAAATATTTATTTGTTATATTTTCAAAACATGGATAGTCAGTTATTTGAGGGAGAATTAAATGTTTTGTATTTTTTTGTTGCACTATTAATAATTAATAATAATAATGATCTATTTCTGGAGCGCTGAGTTCCAACTGCGCTTACGAGAGCGCTATGGTCTCATAGTGGATATGACAGCGTGGAGAAATGATACCCTGGTTGTATGTAAGCCATACTTACTGCAGTCTCTCTCGTCAGACCCGTCACGACAGTCGTCATAGTAATCACACTGCCATCGCCCTGGGATACAGTGGCCATTGTTACACTTGAAGTAGGTGGGATCGCATGTCCGATGATCTAAAACAGATAAGAAATTCCAAGATTTCATAATAGTGAAAATAATTCTCTTTCCCATCAAATCAACATAATTACAATGTATTGTCCTCATTGGGCCGTTTTCATGAATTGGGGTTTATATTTAAGACTGCTTTCATGAATTGGAGTTGATATTTAAGACTGCTTTCATGATTCTTTCACATGTCACAGCTTGCCAACAGGGAAGAAGGAAACCCACAACACACACAGAACTGAATGTTGAAATAACTCAGAAAGCAACAGCTGGTACTGATGGATTGCCATGCCATCATGATCACGCCATTATGGGATCTGAACCCGACCTTTGGCTCGGAAGTCCAACACACTACCATTGCGCCACCACCCTCCCCAGTGACTCGACTTACGGCATTCCTGGTATTTCTCGTCGGTGTCGTCGTTCTCGCCACAGTCGGGGTCTCCGTCGCACTTCCAGGCGTTGGGGATGCAGCGGCCACTGATATTGCACTTGACGTGGTCTGGCTTGCACTCCAGCTGTGTGCAGTTGGTCGGCTCGTCAGATTTGTCGCCGCAGTCGTTGTCATGGTCACAGCGCCACACGTACGGCACACAGCGGCCGTTGTCACATGTGAACTGGTTGTCCGTACACGACGATTTAGCTGGAAGAGTAACATTAATTATTATTTATTTATTAATTTTATTTATTTTTTGATTGGGGTTTAGAACAGCTTTCAAGATTATTTCACTAATATAACTGTAAATCGTGAAAAGATCAAATTAAATATACTTATTTATTTAAATATATATATTTACTTATTTATTTATTTATTTTTATTTATTTTTATTTATTTATATATTTATATTTATTTATTTATATATTTATATTTATTTATTTATTTATTTATTTATTTATTTATTTATGTATTTATGTATTTATGTACTTATGTACTTATGTAGATCTATTTATTTATTTACATATTTACAATTATTTAGATATTTATGTATGTATTTATTTATTTATTATTCATTTATTTATTACTTAACATCGCTGTAGGAATCTTCCACCCATACTGGATGACAAAGTGTGACAGGATCAAGAGTTGTTGTACTTACGGCAGTTCTTTTCGTCCTCGCCTTCTCTGCAGTCTTGGTGTCCGTTACACTGTAGAGTCTTGGAGATACACGTCTGGTTGGAGTGACACTTGAACTGGTGCTCCATACACGGGTAGGCATCTAGAACGCAAACCATTTACAGACTTACACAGGAGCTGTATATTTCAAACGTGCCAAATGCTCTCGGACAGATATGTGACGTCACATAAGAAGATTTGCGCTGTCAGACTAAAATAAAGTCTGAAACTAATATAACAAGCTGCTGCAATGTTTTAATTAATTTGGGTCCAGGCCTGCATTTCACGTAAGGGGTGTATATTTACGTCGGACACATATCAGGACATAAAGCACAGAACTATATAACTTGTCTAGGTGACTTCGTGTTCACAGTGAACCACTCGCTAGGCAGGTATAATGTTAAGCGCCTGTGAGCAGCCTAGCTGGAACTCGGTATTATATAAATAGATTATATTATTATTATTATAGTTACACGTACTCCGTGATTTACATCCTGATCTATGTCCTTATTTATGTCCAGTGTAAATATACGCCACTTACATTAAATGCAGACCTGGGGGGGTCATTCGAAAATCTGCAATGTTAAATGTATCTATGGGAGGACCTCCTACAAATTATAGATTTGACCACCACGTACCACAGTTCTCTTCGTCGGAGCCGTCGGCGCACTGGTTCTGGCCGTCACAGATGGCAGTGGGCACATGGCAGTCTGCACCACTGGAGGCGTTCTTACACTGGAACAGTCCGGGGTGGTCACACAGGTATTGGGCTGAAACAAACAAGAGGAAAACTGCAACATTTGTAGCACAAAGTATTCCAGAATACCTGGGAAATTAAGCTAGATTTTAGTTATTGACTGACTGACTGATTTCACTGACTGCATTGGCTGCATTGCCTCAAAAGTCTTATAGATTATGGATCTTATGGATTTTAAAAATTATATCCACGGATCTTATGGATTTTAAAAATTAGTTTTTAGTTGGGGGTTTAGATCCGCTTTAAAGATTTGTTCACTAATATCTCAGATTTTAGTAGTTGCCGACTGTGGTAACAATATAACAGGTAAACAGGTGGGTGAAGGACGTACTGCAGTTGCTGGGTTCATCGGAGCCGTCCTCGCAGTCGGCGTGATTGTCACAGCGCCACCACAGCGGGATACACTTGGACGACTTCTTGCACAGGAACTGGGCACTGGAACAGTAATAGTACAGAGTCAAACCTACAATGCTACAACTGAATGTTTGGTACAGACAGCACATCCTATCATGATCGCATCAGAAAGGTAACATTCGCGAACACTGATGCCGGGTGGGATTTGAACTCTGGGCATTTGGCTCCAGACTAAAGTTAAACAAGTGCCTCAAACTGATGATGTATATGATCACAACGCCCGACTCTCTGGACAGCATATTCTGTTGGGAAGACTTATTATTATTTAAAAAAATAATTATACATTTAAAAAAAATTATATTATTTTATTTTTATTATTATTTCTCTTATTATTATTATTATTATTATTATTAATAATAATATATTATAATTATTATTATTATTATTAGTAGTAGTAGTAGTAGTATATAGCAGTATATAGCAGTAATTTACTTTTATTTGATTATTATAGCAGTAAGCTGACACCTACAGTAGTGGAGACATAGTGCCTGGCACTGTGGCTCACCTGGTACAGTTGGAGATACAGGTGCGCTGGTCGGTGGCCAGGTAGTGGTTCTCGGGGCACGCACACACATGCTCTATCTTGCTGTAGCGGCGGTGTAGCGCGGGCCTCAGTAGACACAGGTGAGTACAGCCGCCGTTGTCGTTGCACGACTCGAACGGAATGTCGCTGGCGCCTGGAGAGAAGGGAGACAACCATGGATGACTTGGGTTGAAAATACCCTTAGTGCGTAGTAATTTAATATTTTCAGTCATCCAGCTTGGTATTGTTTCTGAAAGCTCTCATATCCACCATAGAGCTCTCAAATATCTCCAACCACCATGCATAATGGATTGATATGAGAGTGCTTATGGTTTCACAGCAAATACGAGAGCTTCCTGAAATGATACCCTGGCCCCCGTTTCACGAAGGTGTCCTAACTAGTTAGGAGCTCCTAACTCGAGTTATTACCTCCTAAAGTGTTTCACGACGACGTCACAAGTCATAGCCCTTCTTAAATTGGCATCTAACTTAGGCTGTGTCCTAACTTTAGGAGCTCCTAACTTTAGGATGCCGTTGTGAAACGGGGGCCAGGTATTTATTGACATGCGAGCCTCAGGGGATTATTTTTGCTAATGCATATTGGGCCAATGCTATCTCCAAGCACATAATTCTAGGAATCTAGCTAGAATAGTAAACATGGGTTTGCACCAGTGGTGTCTTGAATGAATGAAGTGTTTTACGTTGCAGCAGGAATATTTCACCCATATGTATGGAGTCGAAACACGTTCCTAACCAAACACAACTTCATCTCACCAGCGATTTGCTTCTGTTCATGCAGAATCTGAATGTCCATCGGGCGGTGGACCATCTTGGCGAGCGGCCGGATGTCCTTCCCGGAGAACTTGTCGGCGTAGAACACGCCTGTCTTCTCCCAGTCGGACCAGAAGATGTAGCTCTCGAAGGTGGCCAGCGCGAACACATGCGGCACGGCGGTGTTGTCGGACACCACGATCCTCCGCATGCTGCCGTCGAGGTTGGCCATGGCGATGTAGTCCAGGCTGCCGTCCGCCCAGTAGATCTTCTCCGTCACGTAGTCGATGGTCAGCGCGTTGGGCCAGGCCAGGTTGTCCTTGATGATTGTCAGTCGGTTGCTGCCGTCCATCCAGATTCTGCTGATGTGGGGACTATCGCCCCAGTCGGTGAAGAAGAGGAAGCCCCGGGCGGGGAACACCTCCAGACCGCGCGGCTCCTGCAGACCCTCGCGGACCAGGACCTTGCGGTACGTGCCGTCCAGCTTGGAGACCTCGATGGTGTCCGTGGTCTTGTCGCACCAGTACAGATTGCGGCCCACCCAGTCCACTGCCAGGCCGTCGGGGTTCCGGACCGTGGTGCTGTGGAGGACCTAGAAATGTCCAGGGAAATCCTGTCATGTTTATGTTTTAACTAACACTGGATTCAAATCTTGTCATGTTGATGTAACACTGGATTACTCACATTCAGTAAGCACATTCAAAAAACATTTATTTCTTAACAGTACCCCAGAGATTAGACAGATGAAGAGTGAGTGAGAGAATATGGAGTTTAACATTGCTGCAGGAATCTTTCACCCAATAATCTAGGTTTCCATCGTTTTCCTTCAATTTAAAGATCAGAGATGAGACAGTTGAAAAATAATTTTGTTTCCTTAGCAAACAATAATGAAAAATGTCCACTGAAAGCAAATCTACCAAAATACATCCACACTTGAGAAATCTATTCTTTCCGACATGACTAGCTACATTCAGATAACGACCGATTTTCTAACACAAGCTTACACGCATACCTCAGTTTTTTTCGAGCCTTTGAGTGGCATCCTGTTGATGCTGCTGTTGACACTGGTGATGTCGCTCCAGTAGATGTACTGGTCCTTCCAGTCGTAGTCAATGGCCACAGAGTTGAACAGCTTGTCGGTGAGGATGCGAGTGTCCCCGGCGGGGAAGGTCACCTCGCGGATGTAGTAACGGTTCGACACCAGCAGAGCAGGGACGGCTCCTGTGTAACAGATAACACAATGTCATCTGGTTATGGTAGGAGGAGAACCTGTAGTAACTACACATAATAACATTGCTGGCTGGTAAAGAATGATAATCGCACACTAGATGTTGCACTACAGACATTGCAACCTTTGTTTCTCATATCTACTAGGAGACTGTAGCGCTCTCGTAAGTGCATGATCCCCATATATTAGAGATCGCTACGAGAGTCCTTATGGTCTCGTAGTAGCTGAGAGCTTTGAGAAACGATATCCTGAATCTTCCTTGGTCTAATACATGTCTTGGAAATTTTAATAAAATATTGTCGATTGACTATTTCAACAAATACGTGTTTGCCAGTAAGGTACTGACCGTTGACCTTGCACCGGTGTTTGTCTTGTTGAAGCGTGTACTCCTTAGGACAGCCGCAGATGTACGAGCCCACAGTGTTCACACAGTAGTGGCTGCATGGGTAAGTCTCATTGCACTCGTTGACATCTACAACGTAACACGGGTGGCATACATGAAACACGTCAATATGGAAACATGGCACAGAAGAATAGAAGAAAAACTGGATAAATTATAGTGATAAACACTGCTGAAAAGCATTGAAAGTGAGACCTACTGCACATTTTTATATATTTGTTTTGTTTCGCTTGTTTCGAGTTGCTTTCAAGATTTGTCCACTTGTAGAGCTTGTCAGTTTAGGGGAGAAGGAAACCTGCAACATCCATAGCACTGAATGTTGCAGTAAACCTATGAGCACCATCTGGTACTGACAGACCAAGAATGATAGCTGCATTGCCACATTACAGACAGAACATACTGTCAATATAGAGTCAGAAATGTAATTTCCGTGAACATTAATGCTGGGCTTCCGTGAGGGTTAAAAATTCTACCATTACACTGCCACCTGCTGAAACTAGCCAACACTGCTGACTACTGGTACAGTTTCTATGCTGTGTAGCGTACCGAGACACGTCCTGTTGTCACTGAGGAGCTTGAAGCCTTCTCGACACGCACACTTGTAGCCTATCTTCTTCTCCAGACAGATCTGAGTGCAGTGGTGCGTCAAGTTGTGCTCATAGGACGTGCATTCGTTGATATCTGCAATACACAGAGTGAATATCAGTAGTCTGTGTATACTGGAGGAATCACAGCTGTTAATAGTAACAATGAAATATTGAAAACTACAATACTTAACAATATATTGTATTGTTATTGTTATTATTATTATTATAATATTAGTTTTATTACAATTATTTTTCTTATATTTCTTATACTTTTGCCAATGCTGATGAGATAAATTAAAGTGTCAGTCACATTACGCTGCCTCTCAAAACCAACTAAAACAAACACGAGGGCCCCCACATACCACAATCTACAGGTTCGTCAGAGTTGTCACCGCAGTCGTTGTTGCCGTTGCAGACGAGGGCGTCGCCGATGCAGACGTGGTTCTTGCACTGGAACTGAGTGATGTTGCCACACGGCGACACGTCACACTTGACTTCATCTGAGTGGTCGGGGCAGTCAAACAGTCCGTTGCAGCGCAGTCGAGCAGGGATGCACTTCTCGTCACGGCCGCAGGTAAACTCCTCGTGGGAACACTCCTGGACGACTGCTGTAACGGGACAGAACACGTGGTGAAGGACAGAACACGCGATTAAAGAAAATGTAATGAGAAAGGATAAAACATCCAATGTAATGCTATCATTATGAATCATCACCTCCTTAGCTTCATGTAGATTTTACACATAAACCCCTCAACCCTCAGTTTTCTTAAACTTTTGTTTATATAAACAAACTACTTGTTGAATTTCTTCCACATATGTTGCATAGGATCAGGCAAAACACCTACCACAGGTACTAGGCTCGTCACTTCGATCACCGCAGTCATCGTCCTGATCACAGTAGAAAGCCTGGCGGATACACCGGTCATTAGCGCAAGTGAACTCGTCAGCCTCGCACCGTGCTATCGACACTGAAAATAAAAATAAAAATACATTTAAGTTTTTTTTAAATTTTTAAATGTATTCTTAAATACCAATGCTAATACTTGGAGAAAGAGTTCGAGAAAAAGTTTGAGCTTTAAGAGTTATGTTAAGACTTTCTGCTCTTAAAGAGTCCTAGCTGGTTCCCTGTGGTCCTCACCAGAAGAACAGTTCTTTTCATCTGCGTTGTCGTCACAGTCTCGGTCGCCATCACACTGCCAGGACATGGGGATACACCGGCTGTTCTTACACTGGAACTTGTCTGGCCCGCACGACTGTGTGTCTGTAGCAGAAACAGGTACAACATGACACAGTGTTCAACTTGACCTTCATACAACCACCGCTACTGTCCGGTAAAACACTGTCATGTACGAGTGACAGATTCCTGCAGAGACAGTATGCAATAAACCAACCAACCACCCTTCTGACCAACCAACCATCCAATCAACCAATCATACATCAATCAACCAAACAACCATCCAATCAACCAATCATCGATCCGATTACCTATCCAACATCCATCCATCCAATCAACCATTCATCCATCATCAACAAACCAACCATTATCTGGATCCAATCATGACTAATGTGAGCCTTCCTTTTCGCCCGCAGCATGAGTAAGTATCGAAATAGAAAGGAGTGTACTCACGACATGACTCGGTCTCGTCACTCCTGTCAGGACAGTCGTGGTGGCCGTCGCACTTCCAGGCGGCCGGGATACAGGTGGAGTCGTTACACTGAAACTGGTTGGTCTCACAGCTGTAGGCTGCAACCCGATAGAATATCATTACAGTACGTCTCTCTACATTAGCCATCCACAGAAAATATGGAATCCAGTGCTATGTATAGAAGATCGCTATGAGAGGTCTTATGGTCTTGTAGTGGGTAATTATTGACATGCAAGTGTTTAGATAATTTTATTTTTGTTAATGAATGAATTTTTAAATTTTATTATTAATTAAATCAATTTCTGAACTTACAGCATTTTTCTTCGTCGGAGTTGTCTCCACAGTCGTTGTCCTTGTCGCACATCCAGTGTTGGGGGATACAGCTGCCAGTCGTACACTTGAACGAGCCATTGGGGCACTGACTTCCTCCTGAAAACACCAAGTACTCCAGATAACATGTACACAGATCCAGCATTGCTCATCTTCACAAAGAAGAAAACACCATGTACTCGAGCTAACACATGCATTGTAATACTTGTAATACTCTGTGCTACAGGTGTTGGGAGGTGACCTCCTTCTGTAAACGGACAAGCAATATACGAGAGTAAATACGCGAATTAGTGTTTTACATGACAGCGGTAATCTTTAACCGATACATGATGAACATATGTTACGAGGGCGAGTGAGTGAATATGGAGTTTAACGTCGCTGCGGGAATCTTTCACCCATTTGCGACGATATGTAAGAGGGAAAATATTGCTTAAATAGTCGAAGACACAACTTAAACAAACAATAAAATAAAATAATAATTTAAAAAAAAAAAAAAAGATTAAAAATAAATAAAATTAGGTGTACCTGGTTTACCGCAGACTGCCGGGTCCTCGTCGCTGTTGTCCCAGCAGTCGTTGCTGCCGTCGCACTTCCAGCTGGGGTAGATGCAGGCAGAGGTGGTGTTACAGGACACTAGCCCCTCCAGATACTCCCCCTCGATCTCCAGCGCCGTGCAGTTCAAGTCTGAAACACACAGCCAACACAACACTATACATGTCAACATGGACATTTGATTTATTTGGTAAATTGTGGTTTAGAATTGCTTTCTAGAATATTTCACTAATATCACGACTTGTCAGGTTAGGGCAGAAGGAAAGCTGTAACATCCATAGTGCTGAATGTTGCAGTAAACTTGCGAGCACCTGACAAGACCAAGGATAATAACTGCATTGCCATGGTACAGACAGCGCATCCTATCATGATCGCGCCAGAAAAGGTAACTATCACGAAGGTTGGTGCCAGGACGGGATTTGAACCTGGAACCTGTAGCTCCAAAGTACAAACATTCTACCAACGTCCTACCACCAAAGAAGATTGTGCTGTTTGAATACTGGCAATTTACGTGTCCACACAAAACTGCATTGTGCATCACTTACTGCATCCCTTCTCGTCGGAATGGTCTGGGCAGTCGCTGTCACGGTCGCAGCGGTACTTCTCACTGATGCACATCCCAGTGCCGCACTTGAACTCGTCCAGGCGGCACGGACACTTCTGCTCGTCGGAGGTGTCGTCAGACCCGCAGTCCGTCTTTCCGTCGCAGATCTTCGCCACACTGATACAGCGGCCGGTCTTGTTGCAGGTGAAGTATCCAGCAGGGCAGACACGCGTTCCCACTGAAACCAGTCTCGCAGTCAATGGTGCTGCTAATTATGCGAGCAGTCTCGCAGTAAATAGTGCCAAAACAGTAATAGCAGGTTTTTAATGCTTGTTTTATTATTGATGATTTTGGAGCTGCCAATAATATTACTATTTACGGATTGATGCCTTAAGTCGTACTATCCCTCACTATTAAATTATTTCTATTAAATAAAATTGAGGATAAAGTGTTTTATAAATCAAATAACCTCACACTCGGGAACTGCTTGGGACAATAGGAGCAGTTTCAACAGTTGGGGGGGTTGTTGTAGGATCTCATTGACATGGTCGGCATGGAGACGGATGCTTAAACACAGACGAGTTTTTGGGACTACTCACAACACAGCTTGACATCCTCGTCACTTCCGTCAAGACAATCCGTGATGGAGTTGCACGTCTTTCCAATGGGAATGCATCTCTTCTTGTCGTCGCATACGAAGTCGTTCATGTTGCAGCCGTCCACGATTGACGATTCTGAAGCCAGACAACACGTCATCAATATTTTACCTACTTTAACGTGAACGAAAGTATGCGCTACTGCTGTCATGATTATTGTGGAGCAAGACACGGAGGAATGTCAGGCCCTATTATTATGAAACTCAAGCTAAAATGTATGGAGCTTTATTAAAAAACATTTTAGAATTGAGCATTAAATCATACACAAAAAAGGTTTCCTAATCTCAAAGCCAGATGATGGACAAAGGATGTTTAAAAGGAAAAGGTTGGAAGTTTCGATTTGGAGTTAATTATTAGGGCTAAAGAAATTGATGCAAGAGTACTTCTCCAGTGAGCTGTAGTAGACTCGCAATCATTGGTTGTCATTGGTGACAACCATTTTTCTATTTTTTTTTAAAAACAATATTTATTTGAAAACTTCCGGGATTCATGAACGACCAACTAAATGACTATCTGAACATGTCTCCCGTTCTCATCTGTTGTCCGTAGGTTAATATTGGAAGATGATTCGTGTGGGTGGGTAACAAATGGCTGACAATGACATGGGCCAGACAACTCACCGGCGCATCTCTTCATGTCGGGCAGCAGAGAATGTCCTTTGATGCAGGAGCAGTAGGGCTCACTCTTTTCGTTGACGGAGCAGATCTCGTCGCAACCAAATTTGTACGAGTAACAGGGATTCTGTTTACCTGAGTAAAAAAAATAAGGATGACGTCTAGAAACTTAGAAGATAAGACTATGTTACAAAATCATGTCTTTCTTTAGAATGGATATACTGTAAACAATGGAAATCTTTCTCTTGAATGGTAATACTTTCCACAGGCAAACTTCACGAACAATAATAGGCAAATTTATTTTATTTTATTTTTAAGATTGTTATCTAGAGTTGCTTTAAAGATTATTTCACTTTAATCACAACGGGCAATTAACTTAATGGTTGACATCGTTGGTACGGCCATCACTCCAAGCTACACAAAGTAAGACACTTCCATTGTGCCTTTACTGATAGCTACACGAACAGCTTACGATGGCAATTCTCTGGTGAGCCGAATTTAAATAATAGACTCACAATCATTGGTGTCGTTGGTGACGGCCACGATGCCCATGGGTTGTCTCTTGATGCCCTTCTTGAGCCATGCCAGCCCCGTACCGTCGTACTTGTTGGCCCGCAGCACCGCACGTAGCATCCAGTCCGTCCAGTAAATGTACTGGCCGTACACAGCGATGCCGAACGAATGCTGTGGGATCTTTGTCACTATCACCTGCGGGGGAAGCACCATGGTTATGATAGTAAGTAGTCATTAGTATTCATGAGGAAATTATTTTGATTTGTTCTATAACATTGAAATTTCCAATACTTTGAAACGAGGTATTCGTCCACTCACCACTCGATTAGTGCCGTCAAACTCGCACCGCTCAATCTTGTCCAGCCTGGCGTCTGTCCAGTACAGCTTCTGAGACGTGTGGTCGATGGTCAGACCATTGGGCGTGCGGATACTCTTGGTGATTATCGACTCTGGCTTGTGTCCGTTTAGGAACGATCGCTGAATGCTGGGCTTCTGGTCGTTCCAGTTGGTCCAGAACATTGTACTGGAGAGCATAAGATAGAACAGTTAGCAGTCAATCACCACAGAACGGTTAACAGTCAATCCTACAATCTAGTAGAAAAACTGAAGCCATCTTACACTTACAGTACATTCAGGGATGAGAATGGGGAAACTGGGTTTTCAGATGAAATCGCCAGGATCCAAGGGCTGCAGACCATGGTCAGATTTACAAGATTAACCTCAGAATGGAAGATTCTCATCCCTGTATGTCTATCTGAGTGAACCTACTTGCTGCAGACGTCGATGACGATGGCACGAGGGTGGTCCATGCCCGACAGCTTGATGAGGACTGTGGTGGTTCGCTCCTTGGCGGGGACGGTCATCCTCCGCTTGCTGATGGAGGAGTTTGTGTAGCTGGTCCAGTAGAGGTCGCCGGTGTCAGAGTCGTACGCCAGACCTTCCGCCGCTCCTACACCTGAAACACACAGCAACTGTCTCAACCACAGTCTTAGTCATCTCAGCCCAGTGTCTGCGACTTGCAGTCTCTCTTCACGACGAAAACAGCAGCAACTTCACGCCCCCGTTCCACAGAACTCGTAAACTTATTGTAATCTCAGGGCCAGTAACTCCAGCAACACAAGCCACTCACCTTCCACTAGCACCTCGATCTGCGTCCCATTGAAGAACACAGACTGGATGTCTCCTCTCTGGATGTCGCTGTAGAAGATCTTCTGCGTGGCGTGGTCGTAGGTCAG
>JAUTBX010135307.1:0-19145 GCA_032361465.1 Lepetodrilus tevnianus | reverse complement strand
AGAGAGAGAGAGAGAGAGAGAGAGAGAGAGAGAGAGAGAGAGAGAGAGACAGAGAGAGAGAGAGAGAGAGAGACAGACAAACAGACAGACAGACAGAATGAGTAGAGAAGAGTAATACATCTAAAAGTTCACGAAAATATATATTTGCACGATCGACCATCAATACATTTTTGGTAATAACCTTAATTCAACATTCCAGTAAAATACTATTACTAAAGGGAAAGTTCATGATTGGAAATACATACAAGTGAATTCAACAGCACAAGTAGACAACCTTATGGTTTTTATATTTGCCTTTCTCAAATATCTATTCCGGTATTAAAAGGGTAGGATACTTGGCTTAATTGAATGACCCAACCAAAGGTCATGGCATCTATAGATCAAGGGCCTTTTACAACCAACCAGCGTCGTCTTTACAAAATATGTCCCGTTGAAATCGCGATCACGTGTCAAATTGCGAGATCAGCACTTGACACGCGACGAGGTCAAAGTTGAAATCGACGCGCAGCGACACCAGAAAAGATTCGCATCCCCTTGTGACCTTGAGGTTGACACATTTGGACCATTAAATTGCACGCATTTCACGCATTTATCGAGATATTAATTCTAATGAAGGAGGTAACCACGGGCAGTAATAACGGGATCGAAACTTGACCATAAAACGTGTTGGTAAATCAACTCAAACAAATCAATTACACGTTTGGACAATTATCACCGCCAATTTGGACGCACGGCTTGATTCAGTGTGGTCACTTACAGCCTCGTTTTCGAATTGATCACGTGTGTTGTCGGACATGCGTAACGGGTGATGTCGGATTTCATTCAAGTTTGGTTACTGTCAGATCAATCTATGCCACATGTGTGAGATCTGTCGTGAAATAGCTTTTGTTTATCTCCTTCAATTTTCACTATCGACACATTTCCCCCAATAGAATGTAATTTCGTGGCACGCGACTTTTGTTGAAGTTTTAATAGACAGTGGTCATTCTCCGTGCGCCTGGCGATGGTTCTATAGATCCACCATACGCCTCAAAATTACATCGCTTAGCTAAAAATAATAGTCCAATATAATGTCGCATTATTTCTTTGACTATCCATAATAGCCATTGTCACCTATAACTATTTTTTTAAATATAATTTCTTTATTTTTCACAAGTTTTTCATATAACTCTGACCTGGCCCCAAGATTACGAAACTTGTTTTAGTACCGTTGCATGTTAAAGCTCCAAGTGTATATAAAGAATTGTGAACAAAGTGTGCAAACCCTTCAGTACTAAATTAATTGTTGCGTAATTTATGGGCCCGATTTACCTATGTATATATTCTATAAAGATAAACGAATGTAATTTCTAGCTTTGGAAAGTTTGAACGATGAAAAATATATGCATTCTAATGACATCTCATACGACGGTAGTGTAAATTGCAATGCAAAATTACCTATCCTACAGCGGTAAAACGATAGTTTGAAGAACAGTTGCGATTATATGTATGCTAAGAGCATGCACTTTGCATTTTTAACTCCAATTCGGTCCAAAACGATAAATTAATCTGTGATATTATTAATATGCCTTTAAATAAGTTACGGATATGCAAGTACAGATACTAGTGAAACTTATAAAAGAAATATATTTTTGTTTAAGACGGTTAATAAATGTACTTATATACGATAGATTTAAAGGCATAATATCAGTTGATAGACCTGGATAATGGACACACGAATTTCGATCTGAGACTATATAACATACGCTTGATGAATGACGTATGCACCGAAATATTGTTATTTACAAAATATTAATGTTTTATGTGAATATAGGGAACGTTCCGCTATTTATCTTGCCTTTGCAACTGAACTATGAAGGAATTGCGAGAAAACGTTGCTGTTGCGTATTATATTTTTAAGTCGTACCACTGAGTTATGTCCCCTTGCATTGACATATTGAAGCAAATAGCAATACGACCATATTCAGGTTGTCTATCAGTAGACTACAGGGGGTTACAACCGTTACATTGGCTATGTGTCTACCAAACAGCTGTGGAAATGTTTTTAGAAATGCAAACATGATTTTATGTATGTCAAATGAATGTATTTTGCGGTTGTAGCTAAGAACTAGTCTAAAGCAACCATAAATATATGTGATAGTATACCTTTAAGCATAAGTAACAATTTTGAATACAATACCTGCCATGTATTTAAAGCTCGCTGTCTTCTGTATTGCAATTATATGGTAAGATATGGTTATATTTAAAAATGTTTCAAACTTCTATATAATGAAAATTTGTCAGAACAGTGTGTTCAACACAATCAACTATATTTCAATAATAGTATTTACATTATCAGAGTTTTGGGCATATATAATGCAGGTATACATCAGTTTAGAATGTCATTGCTACAAACAAAAGTTATTTCAATTACCTTCATGTGTTAAAACATTTTAAAATAACATAGCATTTATATATTTTGATAATTGGATTTAGTTAAAAAGGCACAAGTACTTTTAACTTAAAGTTAAATGGCGAGTGCGGAGAAATTGAGAGAGAAAAAAGTTCTGTTGAAATCAGACTCGACATCTGTGAATGATGAAGAGAATAAGATTGGTCTATTTATCCTCAATCCGATCTCATTTGTTTACAAATGCCCAATCCGAATGCATTTACTTTAACAAAAATGGCGCCCGTCGCCTATTTGTACCGATTTTTTAAACATATCGACTTGCCGAGTTGTATTTGTATAGCTCGTCCTTAAAACAACCATGTATCATTTAAATATCTCTCGAGTGTTTTCAAAAACCGGTAAAACTTTGGTGCCGAATCGTCGAAGCTTATTAGTGACAATTAAAATAAGGCAATCGGCATTGCTATGTTATCACTAAGGTGAAGCGAAGATCCTCTTCGTCTGTTAATGAACGTACGTCTTAAGACAAACAGGTGCACGCGAGATGTCAATTTCGCTTGTACCGGTGCTAATTAATGTTTTACCATTTCCTGACGCGGTTTTCGTGCGCCTTAGCAGTGTTTTCTCAGCGATACGACTCATTTGAAAACCGGAACCCGATCGGTCTGGTCTTTCCCTGTTTTGCTCGATTGTACTTTATTTTCTGGTAATTTGCGCGCTGGATTTATTTCCAGATCTTTTCACGTAGAACGAGCTTCTTTTTACTAGCCGCAAGCCCTCTGTCGGCTACCGGGAACGTTTTAATTAATATTGCATGCATGGGCGAAAGTTTACTCTCTAAAGAAACTATATGCCTAAACATTTCCTGTGTCGATAACCATTAATAGAGTTATCTGGAATATGACAGAATGAGGGAGGGAGACTTAACGTAAAGTTACAACGCTGAACGGCAAAGTGTTTGGAATAGATTCTCATCACCCAATTTACCACTTTTACTACAAAAAGGAAAATTGCCAAATTGCAACGCGCCGCTTTCATGATAGAGTTGAGATCGTAAAGGTTCCGCACCTCCCCGGAGAGAAAATTGCATCGTTGCCACATCCAGTCAACAGAGATGTCAATTTCCCTGAAAAGGATGTCGGTTTCACGTGAAATAGACATTCCTAGGGACCGCGGATACTTTTAGCGTGTTTAACACGTATCGCTTGCAATGTGTATGTGTGTACATGTCATTCCTATGTCCAATACATAAATTCGCCTGGAATTCTAAAAGACATCTGAAACTAAAATGTCTCCAGGTTACTTTGAGTGCCGTGCATTTCTGGGTGGTCAAGCGGTCAAGGAAATTTAGAATGTTATCTTTCAAATCTCAAATAAATTGACTGGCAGGGTGGTGAATATTAACACGTGTATATGTTTAGTCTAAACCTTTTGTTCCCAGAATCGTATTTCATGAGCTAGGCGGCAAACTCTTGGCATGGACATAATATTCATATTATCTTCTAGACTGAGAGTTGCAGAACTAATCCGTGTCCAAAATGATCTAGTTATGTTTATAGGCACAGTAAGTCTCGTCAGGGTCATTTCCGGTGATAGGTTGCTATCATTTCCGGTTGCTATGAATGACGTCTGAATCATGACGTTTTCATGTGAGGTCACAATGGAATGTCGTCAAATATGTAGCGCATTTAGGTTTTTGACCCGTTTATGTCACCGGATATTGAATGCATCTCGGGCTATCTCGTGTCAACGTACGGTCCCTATAGCAGAAGAAAAGTCACTCTCTGCCAACGTTATGATTGTGATTGTGTTTGAGTCGGATAATTTCTAAATTAAGTTTAGTCCTAAATTATCTAATTAGTTTATAAGCACATACACATCCCATAACTCTCAGCAGATAGAGCTTCGAATTTCGTTCTACCTATTATTATAAGGTAGCGGAAAGCACCGTCGCGTATGGGATATATATCTATATTATAGTGAAGGATTGTATACTATGCAACCGACATTAAAGGTATAGTTTTATTAATAATCCTAGTTGTGAAATATTTCTTTAGATGCATTTAGCAATTAACTCATAGAAAGTAATGAGATATTATTATTAGCACGTATGCTGATGAAAATAATCACCGTTAACGTTTCGTTGTATTATATTTGTAAAACTATTTCTTTAAGTGGGATTTTTAAAAAGTGAAATCAGTCCATTCATTCTCTGATTCAAAATTAAACAAAGTACGAGTATGTGTTTATGGGTTTGAATATTACATGCAGAAATTAATGCGAGTACAATTTAATGCGAATGACCGTTATAACGGCTAGTATACTGTATGTATTAGGGTGGAGAATTGTGGCATCTGTCGTTGGTTGTATATGTCTGGCTGCATATGCAGCGTAATGGGACCATAAGTATCTAAGTTAACTCAAATATTATCCCAGGAGATTGTCAATGCATGGCATGGCACTTGCGCATCCGTATGGTTACGTATACTACCGATTACGCATTTCCTACTCAATTTCCTAACGAGACATACTTCAACTTTGGAACATACTTGTAATCAATTTCACCCTATCATGTGAGTACATCTACGATATTACGCAAGCACGTGTAGCACGCAGCTCTCGAAGAATGTTACAACATTATCTTGACCCACGCAAATTGAAACGTTTTCTCTCAGACATATGCTGAGAATTGTCGAAATGTATTCGTTATCTGACATATTAGCATGGACATCGGCGGCTCTCCGTGTCCATTTCATGTCAGACAAGCTGACGGACAAGACCACGTGATGCTCGTGAACGTGTCCATTTCAACGAGCTCTGCTCGTTATTTCAAGAACTGGGCTTGATTGGTAACAGGATCGCTCTCCTGTTTGTCATAATCGCCACTGGTCAAGGAATTTGGGTGGTCATAACCACTGCTGGTCAGGAAGCCGATGGAATATTGTATCAACCATGCTGGGCTTAAACGGCAAGGGGCCTGGTCGAAAATTGTTTTCCCACACCTATTATGTTGTGGTAGTCTTATATGCATCGTTAAAGACAAGACAACCCAGGAATTCGGTTATATAACATCGCAGAGTATCACATCCGAACTGCTCCAAATAGCACATGTATAATATTTTGACAAGGATGGAATAACTCGGATGTTTCGAAAAACACGGAATCCGCGGGGGCCATGAAGTGAAATGTGTTTGTTTTTGTCGCACTTTGATTTGATTGATTGATGCAATGACTGCAATGGACAACAGAGATGCGATAGCCTTGATACCGAGGAAGGCAGGTGCCCCCCGGCTAATTGCCCTCGCTCTCGTCATGAGCTTATTAGATGGGAACATAAACAGGTCTATATATGTGTTAATTTCATGCACATTTCAACCGCGAAATCAAAGGAGCTGTATTAGTAAATAAGTAATTTACGACTATTAGTAGAATTACTCTTGTTTATTGCATGTTGGGTAGTGTTGGTTTTATTAGACGAGTGTTTGGTGATGTTACATGCAGTTGAGGCTAAATTATAACGACTTTCTTTGTGAATAGCTCTTTAATGTATATTTCAAGAACAAAAATAATAAATGTACATACTTTCAGTATACATGTGTTATTCATCATAAATGTCTACCGTTTCGGCGCTATTACTGACAGTATTAAGCATGTTCCACAAACAAGCATTCATTTAATAGACAGAAGAAATAAACGTTTATTATGAGTGTGCTAAAATAGTATAGAAACAAAATGTGGATAATAATAGTGGCTAAATAGTGCATGACATTTTTTTAAAGCAATATGTTATTATAACTTTCAGTCCTATCCAGTCAGCTACCGGTAAATTAACGCCAGAAAACATTGAAAATTAAAATATATTTGTAATACTAATCGACAGGTAAGTATGTTTGTATGTACCGAAACATTGTGATTTACGACAATATTAAGTACATACTATTCATATACTATTTCCCATCCTCGAAACATAGACAATTTCTTAACAACCGTCAACATATGTTATGGATGTTAAGTAGGCATAATGGTCTATATTTCGACATACTTCATATCATGTTCTATCGTCATTTATGAAATTCATGTCATGCATCTGGGAAGAAAGTACATACTGCTTTTTTAATTTCACGAATCAAGTAAATTATTTGTCGTGACAGGCTGTGACATCCATAAGCTAACATAGCATGTGATGTACATTTCACAGCGGAAATAAGTAATATAAACATATGTACCAAAACATAGCGCATAAAGAAGGACTAAAAAGCAATTTGGTTCAACACGACGATTTTCTTGTTATACGCGTAGATAAAAATCGTAACATCAGTCAAATATACATCCTGTTCATTTACAGAACCAAACTCACGTCATTAATTTAGAAGTTCGCACCGGCTGCTATAATTCAACCATGAATATAAGCATATCAATAAACGCGATCTACGTTTGTTTCAACACGTCAAACTACCGGTTTCCTTTTTTTCGCAATCTCATTTTGCTTGTATAGATGTTCACCTCTTACTGCAGCAATGTTCAATTTACCGTTACGAATTATTTATAGTCTTGTCAAGAAAATGAGAACTTGTCTTTCCCTCCCCCTCCAAATGTTTTTTTATGGTCTGCATTTGTCAAGAGATTAATTACATTTTGTTCTGGCTTTCAAGGAAACATGTCTGACTGTACGGTCTAGGAACATTAATTTGGTGGTTTGCACCGGAAGAAACTCGCTGTTAATATCACTACTTATTAGCGGAGATTGTATTGAACAAAGACAGATAAAACCATGCCTAGGGGAACGTATGAAGACGATGCTTTGCTTGAGTAATCATCATTAATATATTAGTAGCCTACTTCTTGGACAGTATCTTTAAAGGAATAAAATCACAGCCAATAGGCCTGTATAATGGACAAAGAAATTTCGATCTGAAACTAATTACGCTTGATGTATCCACCTAAAAGTTGTTATGTACTGATGTACTTAGTCCCCAGTAGTCAATAGTTATCAAAATATTAATATTGTATATGAATATAGGGAACGTTCCGCTATTTATCTTGTATTTGATGCATCACTGTACAAGGAAGGAATGCAAGCAAACATTAGAGTTATTCCCCTTTGACGCTACCGTTGCGTATTATATTTTAAGTCCTACCACTGAGTTATGTCCCCTTGTATTGACATAAAGAAGCAAATAACAATACGACCATATTCAGGTTGTCTATCAGTAGACTACAGGGATTTACATTGGCTATTTGTCTACCAAACAGCCGTGGACAGGTTTTTAGAAGTAAACACATGATTTTAGATAGATAGACAATCTTTATTATCCACACGAGGGGAAATTCATTTAAATGACGTGTGTCGCCACAGCGCAGCGCCACCTATCATAGGTATGTCAAGTGAATGTACTTTGCAGTTATAGCTAAGAATTATCCCAAAACAAGCATAAATAGATGTGATATTATACCTTTAATGTCTAAACACAGATCTCAAATAGGTTGCAATATTTTAATTGAAAGCAATTCCAGAAGTTGCTTAATCTTAATTCTATCAAAAAAGTTGAATCCAGATTCATGGTAATGAATAGTTTTCAAGAAATGTATCCGTAAATTGCCTAAGAATTAATAGTATTCAATATACGAACATATTCTATGATAGTATTTGCAATACGTCATTCAGAATTGATACTCCTCCCAGTTAGTCTAATTTGAATGTTGGTAGTAGATTATTCAACGTGTCGCAGACTCACAGTTAACTACTGGTTTTTAATATTTATGTATTAATATCACTCAGAAACGTAGTATATAGTACAACGTAGTATATACAAGACTAAACTTGCAGAACAACGTTATATATCGTCGTGGCCTGTATGTAGTAATTTACATGAGGAATACTAGTACTCGTAGACATTTTGTAGGGAGACATTCCATCAACATACCTTATTTATTATCCACGAACACATTTATATAATTACCAAATATAGAAATACATGTCTATAACTGTATTTAGTAAATGAAAATGTACTTTGTATTTGTAACATAAATAGGTCTACTTGTGCCATAGAACATTGTGTGATAGTTCTTTGTTCATGTACTATTTATTCGAGGTGCCATATATCGAAGAAACAACAGACAGTATGCATCGCATAGAGGAACAAAGATGGTAAATCTGCTTTTCATGTGTTAGCTCTGTAAGTAAGTACCGGTAATTTGCAGAAAAGATAAAATTAAGGTATATATTCCATAAGACGCAAGGACGATTACTAATGAAGATGTCTATGAAAAATATGAAGAAAAGCGAAAGCGGATGTCGTTTATCGGGGGCCCCGTTTAAATATACTTGAAATTTAATGCTGAATTTGCTAACGGCGTTAAATTTGAAAGTACATACATGTTCATCTCCCTGGACAAACTGTGATGTCGTTACTTAATTGACAGGAACAAACACGCTTCTTAACTAAGCATAGACTGGATGCGAATAAATGCTATCTAGCGTGTTAGACTAGCTGTGGAAACGTTTAAATTATGTCATTAGTTTACCATTTAAATTTCATGCACGCTTCGCCTCTTTATTGAGACGCAGTAGACAGCCAGTTTTCCTAAACTAGGAAACTTAGAAACACACTTGGACGTTTTTATTACAATGTTGTGACAAAGTGTAACACGTGCCATAACCATGTCAAAGACAATTGCCATTCTTTGTTCGTGAAAAGTCGGAAAACTCGTGGAAAGCCATAAACGTTTAAGAACGGAACATTAGTTCTGGCTATATGTTACCATGGAAAAATCGGCTTTTCCCCCCACCCAACGAAAAACCAACTGTTCAATCAATGTTTACAAACTTCCGACAGGGAAGCTAGCAGGAAAAACAATCAGAATACGAAAAAGCCATGTCAAAAAGTGAAATTTATCGGTGTAACATGCCCGCGTTTACACAAGTCTTCCAAAACCTGGCGTTTTTTTCTTCCCTCCACTATTTATATGTTTCATTTACTTCAAATCACATGTAACGAACGGTAACCGCTCACCCGGAAAAGCGAACCAATAGAGTTTCTTTTTCGGTGCTTCCGTGTAATTTATGACGAACAAGTGTTGCGCGAGCGTAATGTCTAGTTTCTAGTGGTCTGTGACGGTTTGCACATCAGAGTTAATGCCCTTGTGGTGGGTTTTTATCATTAACGTTTGCCCAGCTTTGATCTTTTCCGAATTAAACAAAGATTATATTTGTTCTCAGGAAAATGATCCAAATTCTGACATCAATGTCCGATGGATCGTTTGCCCCAATATACCAACACATTCAGAATACAGATCGTTGGTATTCAAGTTGCTGCAATGGTCGTTCCGTGTTGAAAAGTCGACTTTCTAAGGAAACGGACATGTGAAGACAAATTCTTGAAGAGAAAAACAAAGACATTCTCACTTATCTGCTTCCTATACATACTCGTCGCGGTATACAAACCCTGTCATCGTAAACCTCGCCTCGTGAATGACAAAATTACAAATACAGTGTTGGTGTACTGTCCAAAGGTTCCAAGTATGACAAAACACGTCGCATAAATTGTGTTTTCAAACTACCACGCAGATTGTGGTAAGGGTTTGACCGTTGGTCTGTAGAGTCTAGATCATGGAAAATATGTATATTAGTATATACTTATTACCAGAAAATATGTTAAACTCGTTAAATTCGTTAACGTTTTATGCTCGTTAAAGTTTTATGATTTACAGTATATACTTATTACCAGAAAATATGTATACCGAATGGTGTATTTGGAAAACCTTTACACACTGGAAAGTTAACAATTGCATTACTAATGACGTGTGGTAGACTTATTTAACTCCATAAATTCATGCTATGCCTATACCTATACCTATATAAAATAATCAACATTAATGTTCGCGCAATTGAGATAATGGTATAAGTGGGTATTAACCCTCTCCCTGCTGAAGGCGAGTTAAGTTGCCCGATCACATGCAGAAATAGAAGACTTTGATTTTATTCAGCAGGTAGAAGGTTAAAGGGAAATCTTTCTAAAATAATTCTTGAGAACACCCACTTTGGCAGCCATTGCCACTGAGCCCAAGCAATACTGGATTCGTATTTGTTTAAAGAACTCGTCACGTTATTACCATTTTTTAATATTTTTTTTATCATTTATCTTTTAAACAATATGTATTATACAATCTTCCTGGATCCACGAACGGCCAACGTAATAGCTATCTGAACATGTCTCCCGAAACGTTGTGTTATCTATTATTGTAACTGCAAATATTACGAATCATACATCATATACATTTCGTAATTTGACCCTGACGTTGTATTAAACACGTGGTATCGAGAAGCAGTCGTAACATTTGACCTTTAATTCAAGACCAATTTAATTGTCCAAAGTCCCCCTGTACTAAAACTTAAAATATCCCAATTCAATTTTCAGTTCTTGGAGGAGTTTCACATAACTGTTGTAAATCTTTCGTGTCACATTGCAAACTGACGAAACTGACCAGTGTCCGGAGCGTCATCGTGTTTGTTTAGTGGTCAGCCGATGGACCACATCTGGGCGTGACACCAGTGATGCATCTGGTAGCGTAGTGAGTGACCATTGAAATGACCAGAACTCAAAGAACGCGCTAAACTGCCTGGAAGCGTTACCGTCGACAACAAGACAATGGTTCTGTGGTGGTGGTGCTGTCAGTAACGGCACCTGCAGACATTTCGGAGACACGTCGACCATCAACTGGGTTTTCCACTATTATTTATTACCCGAAACAGTTCCGGTGATTCATTGTGCAGCGTAAAATATAGTTTTAAAGAGAACAACTGTTAGACTATTAAATGTTAAATTATGTCAACTGTAGAACATATTATTCAATGGTTATGCATTGTTTTATCATTTTATTTATTTTGTATCCGGAAGCTCCTTTAGTGCAACGTACAATATATATATATAAGAACACGATTTTCAATGTTTTGTATAAACAACACTAATATTATATTATGCATTAGTTCATCATGTGGTATCGTTCCAACGTACTAAGCTGTAAAAGTTTAGTTACACTAGCCCCGAAATTACGGAACTTTTCTGAGTACGATGTTATGCTCCTTAAATTGTTATTCATACGTCCCTATATAATATATGAAGTTGAGTATGCAATCGTACTAAAAACGTGTCGTAATCTCTGTGCCTGATGAAGTCAGTAGGCGACACCGGTATTTTATTGACAAAACGTTGAGTAGTTTTTCGATATATATAGTTTGTTGCTTTCTGCTATGTTTGGTATCATGTAACACACATTGCATCCTATATCTGAATGTTCTTTAAGTACGCCATGAAGGGATCATGATGCCTTATGGTACAGTTGCCAGTTGGGATTGACAATCACACCCACAATAGTGACATACCCACATATCCAGATACCCACATATCCACTTACCCACACCCACATCCACTCCTTGCACCAGATGCAGCTCACGAGCACCACCAACCTAAACACCAACCTGCGAACATACAATACCATGCAATGTCCATAATGCTCAATGCTCCGAAGCTAGTTACTTATAATATATTTCTGAATGTTTAACAAACCAGACATCATGTATCGACAGTCACTGCAATAGTAACATGAGGTAGTAAGCTGCAAACTGTTTGTGGTGTCCAAGGTCTTGAATGACTATAGTAGATCTGAGGGATATTCTCGAAACTTTTTTTATGAACTTCTTAGTCTAAGAACAGTTCGTAGCCATCCTATTATAAGAATCGTGGATCCCGGAAGATTTTGAAATACTGAAATAGTATAATCGTTTTAAGAGTATCGTACGATCGTAAGAACGTTTCGGGAATAGGCCACCGTGTCCCGATATTACGAAACATTATCGAGCACAAACCCATGCTCAATTCCGTGTTTTGTTAACAAGTATCTCATATGTACGTGTAACAGAGGATCATTCCGATCACCCTGGGATTCGAACGCGAGTTGCTGGATTGTGAGTCCAACGCTCTACCGACTGAGCCAAAGGGGTAACCCCGCTGGCCAAGACCAGTAGGAGCATTACATCTTATATCACACCCGGCTACATACATGTATTAAGATTGACCTTGAAATCGTCTTGCTCAAAAGGTTTCGTACTTTCTGGGCGTATAGATATAACCCTTGGACATTATTCATAAGTATTATTGTATGACATATTGCCACCATCCAGGACATATTTAGGTGCATTATCGTAAATAAAAAGCCACGTTAATGCTACGTAATGTATCATATACGCACTCTTAATCATACAATTGTTTACTAAGGCCAAGTACATTTATTTTCTCAGAGAGTGCCAAGGCAGGTTGAAGGTAGGCTAAGGTTATACACACACACTTTGTTTCTCGTTATCTATACACATATGTCCATTGATTTCTTCTCAGTAAACACACACTAAGCGTATAAACCCTAGTATTTGTACACGGCATAGACTGAGTACAATCTTATGTAGAAACTGTCGGCGTTTAGTTATCCTTATCGTAGCAAGCAGTTCCACGTGTGTCTCGATTTTAGGTAACATCTGTCGAGGAATCGTTGCTAATTCCATGATATTGCCCATATGATCGATAAGCTTGGATACGTGTAGTAGTAGTAGTAGCAGAAGTAAGTAGTAGTAGTAGTAGTGACTAGTAGTAGTATTGGTAGTGGTAGTAGTAGTAGTAGTAGTAGTAGTAGTAGTAGTAGTAGTAGTAGTAGTAGTAGTATTTTGCACCAAGTATGTTAGTATGTTGTAAATAATAAGAAGAGGACTTAGATATGTATTTTGATTTTGTTTGATCTTATTGAATATTTTGTGATAATAAAATATGTTGATTAATCAAAAATGATCTGAGTATATTTGATATATAACAGTATAATAGGTGAACCCAGACAGTTATGCCCATAGACAGTAGACAGATAAGACTTATGTTCATAGTTTTACAAACACATACTAATTACATACAACAACTTAGGTAAATCAGTTTGACAGACACTGACATGAAACTGTTTTGAGAGCCAAGTAGCTCTTCAAGATAAAAAATGTTCCAAGGATTTAATACATGCAGGTTTCTAATCGTGTGCCAGAGAAACCGAAAACAAAAAAATGTTGTCCGACAGTTAAATTAACCCAACTTGCGAACAGAATGTCGATAATTAGTAAATAAATTATCGCGTTGGATCACCGAAGCGTGAGAATAGATTATTCCCATAAGTCAATGCGCCGCCTCGTTCTGAGATGACACCAGTCAAGCAGGTCAGAGGTCACGTTTAAGGTCACGCATAAGGACAGTTTAGAAGAGAATCTATGGGATGACCTGGGGAATGAACTAAAACAAATATTTTGACACGGTAATATCTACACTTAGTGTTTACGAGGGGACTGGTGGCTACAAAAGTGTCATCGCTATCACAACCATGTCAGTATATGACCATGTATACAGTTGCTTCCAATCTAACACACATGGCTTGGAACGGGAATATATAGCATCAAGACGGGTTTATCGTTAAATCTAACGCACGAGAAAAATATGATTTCTTAAAGTTTATTAATATTGTACTTTTCTAGTAATTCCTTAGCGAATCACAGCGATGGGTAAAATTGGTGTAAGCCTATTAAGGTTTTATGATAGGTAAAGACTTATCTCATTATATATATATTATTTACAAGGCTGTAAATACTTTATATCTGATATGTATTAAAACATTACATATTTTTAAATAAATGTTGGTATCCCATTTATAGTCGTAGACTACGAACAAATATTAAGCAAGAACATAATAAATTAGTTACTAGTTAAATGTTCTTTTCAATCTTAGATAACTTTTTTTCCTTCAGTTAAAAGTCGTCCTTCTAATGAGTATCCATGGCAGGGTTATTTTACCGCACGAATTGTTTTACAATGGAATTATTTTCCCGCGGAAATATTAAAATTAACATGGGAATTCAAATGTTTGATAATCTGAAAGTTAGTCGATTGTGGGCGTGGAACAGTAATCATCTAATTAATATATACCCGAAAGGTGACATACAGTCAGACCCCGGTATGCCAGACACTTCTGTTTTTGTTAAAATCTGACCGCTAAGCGAAACAACCGGATCATAGGATCAATCATTCATCGATTTAAAGTATATAGTAGGAAACCGTATTGGTTAAAAGTTGACCGGTAAGCGGAGGAACCGTGTGAACGGAGACCGTTATAACGGGGTCTGACTGTATATAAATTCAGTAAGAAGTTTATTTAGAAATAATTAAGTAAATATATATTGACAACAGTTACCAATACCAGAGAAACATGGCATCTACGGGTAGATTTACGACAAGGAAAGAAATAATAAAATATACTATGAGTTTGTCTAGCAACTGCTAAAATAGTTGGAATCGCAATGTATGGTAACAATCTATTCTCACATAAAATACAAAGATGATGGTGTTAATGCTTCCGGTAATTTTTGGTCGAGTCTAGAGTCGACACTGTTTGCCCAATAACGACAATTTGGAACTCGTCGATGGCTTGATTCACGTATTTCGACGTATGCCAGGACGACATCGTATCTATACATATACAAGAAATACATCAAAGGGGAATAACTGCTACACACTGGTCGACGCGGGAGATTTCACGAGCCGTTTTCACAGCTGAATGAACAAAAAACATAATTTAGAAAACAGAGGGAGAAAAAATACTTTGGAACGGTTACACGCCATTTTGAAATCACACGTAAAACTACCACTACTGTTGTAAGAACTGGGCGACATGTTGAAGAGGGCGCATCGACTTTGAACCATCAGAAAGCTTAGAACTACCTAGACTTCAAACGGAATTAATTATGAGATTTACTGATTCGGAACGTTATTCTTACCAGGAATTGGGTAAACTTGTGGTCGGATAGAAAATAACATCCCAATTTTCCCCTTCGTGTGTGATACGACGGCGTTTATCACACGTTAGTTTGTTACTGTGGAGAGACTTTTATCTGCTTCATCCGGTTTAAACGGGTTTTATGAGTAGCTTTTTGAGACATATTAACCATACTAATTTAGTTTGTTTCATCACTGAAGCTTTTCTCGTCTTTTTCCTTGTAATAAAGATGGATATCTTGATACATTTATACTTATTTCTTGGTACCTCTGTCTCTCCCCGTGCAACCATTGTCGTACACTAAACAAACGCAGTGTAGTGTGTTTAACCCTCTCCACGCTGAAGGTAACCGGAGATGCCTTAAAGAGCAGTGACTCTGCCGAAATCAGTAGGTTGAGGGTTAAAGAAAACCATGGTTGTGTATGTACTGTTAATACAAACATATGATGTGGATATCGCGTTTAGATTATAGAGGTTTCCTACATATAATATACATGTACAATACTCTTTCAATAAATGTACGGTGTCCATCTTTCCGATGTAAACCTCGAACCTCCGATTTCTTGTTTATATATAGTGTAATATAGTATTATCTCGTTCAAGGAGCCAGTGTATGTTGGCATCAGTAAGGACAATCCAGTAATACATCATGTCAATGCCTATAGGTAATAAGGTAATCAACAAATGGATTGTTTGGTATGTTTTGGATTATCAAGATCATTTCACGAAAGCTTCCCTTGGCTCTACTGATCAGAGATTTAGAAAACGCAGTACAATTTAGTAAAATGCTCTTAAACTTTGAGGAATAAGTTCTTAATTTTCAATTGCATTACTTCTAATGGAAGTGTCAGATAAAGAATTATGACCACGTTTGTGTCACCTTATAATGTACGAATCATAATCCCTGCATTTTAGCCATAATGGCACTTTATGAAGAACCTTATTACCTAGGCATTAACGTTATTGCCTTTTGTTCCCTATTTCCTATTGCTTTGTTCGTTTGTTTGTTTTCGTTGTGTTTCTCTATGACATGCTAAATGTTAAATTTCAATAATGCAATACAATTTGAATGACAACGTCATGTATACAATGTGTCAGACAAATCGTCATGCAATGTATCTAACAAGTGTCCTACATTCTGTCATACAATGTTGTCATACAATGCATATTTCCTCTCGCGATTTCTGTCGCACTATTCCACAAACGGAAACACCCTTCCCACGTGTTATTGTTTAAGAAATCAACAAGTTTGAGCGACGTCAACCTGTCCATCACAGTGTCGCACAAGCAGCAGCTCGTGTTTCACGGCCATCACTACCAGGTCTCGTCGATTTCACCTATTTGTCACCCCCTTGTCTATTTCACCCTTCTGAGATTGACAAGCGAAAGGCTACATCTGTTTCCCAGAGAAAGGTCGTGTTTTCGGACGCCAGGAATTGAATGACCACTTGTAGAAATACCTGCTGAACGCCAGTTCTAATCTGTTGACCTTGCTCCCGTCTTGGACATCCAGTGTTTGGACCAAGATGGGAACTGTCAGATGGCTTTTTACCTGTGATTGGAGGTGTTCCGAAATCCATTAATCACCGCGGGGAGACGCTACGGGATAATTGCCTAGGTCGACGTCGCAACCTTGAGAACTATACCAGTAGCCACCTTTTAAAATCCAGGGCTCATATTCTCGAAACTTTTTAGCTAAGAACATTTTAGTGAGAAAAGACTTCTTCAAAAATTAACATTATAAAAAAAGTAATACTAGCAGAAACCCAGTTAGGCAAAGTCTTAGTACTTACGAACTTCTTAGGACTTACGAAGTTTCGAGAATACGTGCCCTGGGAATTCCTATGTACGAAACGGCGTAAATCTAAGGTATAAACATAGTCTATATCCTCCGAGACTATGACTAGTCTAAGGTAACCGTAACTCCAAGGTAAGGTTACCGTAGAGTTAAGAAGTTTCGTACTACATCGCTCATAGCAAGTCATGGACATATGTCTTACTATACTTATACATATTATATTGTTTGATACAGGTTGGAAATTGATATTTGAAAATCATGACGTTCTGCCATCAATACAAGTCGTGACTTTTCTCTTTTTGTTTTACTGTCATCGCTATGAGCATACCTAGTTCAGTGTATGGATAAATAAATATTTAAATAAAATAATAAAATAAAAATTGTCAGAACATACTTAAAATAATATAATATGATAAATTATAATAAGGGAGTGAGACTACAGTGGTAATATACACACACTTTCTGTAATGTCTTCTTCCGAGTTCTGTTCATCGTATAGATTTCTCTCATTACTTACGGGAAGCACACGCCACTTCATTTTAACGGTGTTCGGTCGTTAAGAAAGTCGTCCATTTAATTATCTGTCAAATTTCGCCAAGAAGATTAGTTCCAGCTTGTAAACCAGCTACGCATGCAATTCTTGCGTGAAAATCTTAATATTTAATAACGATATAAAGATTATGATCTCTCGGTTGATGTTTGTATCATGTGAGGTAGACCATGCGCTTGATATTTATCATATTTTTAACGGTTTTACAGTGATTAAATTATCACTTTAAATACAGGAAGTAGTTCAGAATATGTACGTTGATAATTAGCAGACACGGTTACATTGTATTACTATGAAACCGACAGGTAATTATTTCGTTACGTTGTAAGGTTTTCATGTATATCCGTGTTTATAGTAGATCAGTCCGTACAAATAAAGTGTGTGCGATAATTAAAATAATATCCCACGTCTCTCAGGCATATATAGTATAATGATATTAAATAAAAACTCTAATACTATCCTCTACATGTTTGTCAGTATACCGGTATAAGAAATAGAAAACAAGGGACTTCGACCTGAGCAAAGGATCACATTGGATAACAGTCTATTGTGATGAAATTAATTGGAAATAATTAGTCTTTATTATTTTAGATTGTATGTACACGTACATTTCAAATCCTTGATTTATCTAGGCGCGGGCAGAGGCTCTTACTAAGAGTTTTAGACTTTGGTCAAACAATTTACTGTTTCCAGGTTATCCTCCTTAAATACACATATCGTCACGGAATCCGTGTAAATCTTAGTGGATACTATATATATATATATTATCATTGGCATTACTCAGTGTATGTAATGTGACAATGCTAGTCAAGACCCAAACTTTGATTGTTCTTTCATATAGGTTGCTACATGTAGGTTATAAACCACCAATTAAAATAAATCCCATAGACGACAGTGACAGTGTTAGCGTATGTATGCATAACTACTGATTCAGTCATTCAAGTACCACAAAACAACCTGCATTCCAAAGTTCTTCGTATGTTCGGAATGAATACATTGTGTAAACTTCAACTATCATAAATAACAGACCACAAAAGAAATAAGACATTAGGTTAGCATGTAGTTCACGTTAATTTTGATGTTTTTAATCGGCTGGGGACTGTACTTGTCAAATACAGTGGAAAATGCATGTACAACCAATCCAGGGCCAGAAATCCCATCTATGCCGTACTGGCGTATGTACGAAGCATCCTCTTGGCGGAAAATTCAAATAATTTAGTGGTTTATAACCTATAGCAGTAGCGTGTGTACATTAGACAGTGAACTTTAATTTTAGAAGAATTTTAGAATTTGATTCGTATATATGTTACAGTTAATGTGTATAATCAGGTAATGTGTAATACGTATATCCTAGACATGTGTATATGTGTAACTCAGTGTGTGTGTGTGTGTGTGTGTGTATGTGTGTGTGTGTGTGTGTGTGTGTGTGTGTGTGCAGACGGTTCTACAAATGGAGGTATGATGGATGCCTAACAGATGGTTTGGTTTAAACATATTTTTATTCACAAATGAACGAGGATTGGTAATCAAGCTATACAGCTTATTTGAATACCGTT
>JAUTBX010135196.1:0-19150 GCA_032361465.1 Lepetodrilus tevnianus | reverse complement strand
AGTGTCTAGAGACGCAATAATATCCATATGTGTATCATCTGATATTTTCAGTACTCCATCATATTCAATTTCTGTTAGAATATAACGGGCGGCTAACAATGGCACAATTGAGATTTTAGTTTTGATCAGTTTATAACGATACATACCACCGGAAACGTTATTGTACTCAATGTATGCTATATTTGTCGCAGAACTGTGCGTAACGTCTTTGTGGTCTCGTATAGTGGAAGAGAACTTGGTTAAAGGATACCCTAATTTTTACTGAGATTTTTTTTTAACTGATATTTGTATATGTACCAGTACATTGTAGTATTATGGTATTAGTTGTCGTCTCGTATTTTGTGTTATTTTTGTCGGAATATATTTAAGACATTGATCACCCGTCTGACTACCTTTTATCCTGTGTGCATAACAGTTTCTCATGCAAGGAAGGTTGCGTTATACACATAACCTACAGGCCTATATATCAGCAATAGTTCATACATGAGTCTTACTGTTCCATGTATGTCTGTCTGACAACATAAAGCATATGCTGATTAACGTGTTTAGTCAGGTCGACCTCATATATGAGGTTATACCAATACCGAACTACTATATACGCATGCATATAGAATGCAAGTATAAACTCATTTTTATAAACATAATATTACTCTACTTGTTAGGAATACTCTTTCAAAAAGTTAATTACATCTTTCTTAAACCGATAGACCAAGTACCTGTATACGTAGGATTTGTTTATGTTGTAAAATAAATATGGTTTAATATTTTTCAGAACTGTCCCGGGACCGTGTTCAATACGTTAATTCATAATTCTCTTTGATATATGCACAAGCATACCTCATTAATTTTAACGGCAGTGTTCTCTGAAGTGATTTCCATTGCTTACACAAGAACAGATCTAAATAATAGCACGGGAGCCCTTAGTGTTGCATTGCTGGTTGGAACACCTCTAGAAAACAGGTGTTCATTTTAATTATCGAGCCTACTTCGTTTTGGAGCGAACTACAACCCCTCCGCGGATTATTCTTTTCACACATGGACTGAAAATCATCTTACGTGAAAATCATATTATTTTAACCTATGCCATTGCGCTTTCCGTCATATTTCCAATTTCATGCTTTCGATCTAATCTTGCCCGTGTTAAAGTTTTATTTAAATGTGTTTTAATTGTTTTGAACGGTTCGTGGTGCACGCTAAATTGTTCGTACTCTTCAGTACAGTCAATGTCAATGGCGTCGTCGTTAGGGCATGGCTCATGCACTGGTGGCTGCACACGATCGTGCATTAAATTCCGTTGTGTATTAGCGGCGCGAACGTTCGTTGAATTCATACAAGCACGCTGCAGTGACCGAACGCATGGTGACGTGAATTTTAAATATTGCCTTTCCGTGTTTGTCAAAACAGTACATTTTAATTTGTTATTGTGTTGACTATTCGACTCCGGAGTCGAAGCCTTAAATTAACCGGCCGTAACGGCGTTCTAACATTTTAATTTCTCTGGTGCATACGATAGCTATTATATGTCACCAGAGGGTTTCACATTTCAAGCTTGTGTAGAAATTATTGAAAGGTGATCAAAACTCCATGCGAACGTCCTTGGCATCAATGGTTAAATATCAATGGGACTTTAGAAGCAGTGCTCTGACTGACTGTGTTCCACTATCGTACGGTGGCCAGGTATCTTAATTCCAGTTTCAGATAAGGAACCAATGCGCAATTATAGCTTCTTCAATGTCAGAATTAACTCCATCTGATTATCGGCGGAAATCATATTCAGGGAAGTTGTTATAGTATACACTACTTTGGACGTCATCAAACATGGAAGGTGTTAGTACAATACCTGGGACGTCATCACAATTGGAAGGTTTTATAGTTTTTTAGTTTTTTAGTACAATACCTGCATGGGATGTTATCACAAATGGCTCATCTGTCTGCGATAGACAGAAATCTCCAATCCATTATATGATGACATTACTTATTAAAATAACAAGTCATTTGATAATAACAACGTGAGAGAAGACATCCTCGAAATCCCGGCCATTATGACTATTTAACATACGGATGCAGTCATAATGGCCGGACTTTCAAGGATGGAAGGAAGCAAGCTAGTTTATGTTTAAAAGTAGGGATGTACCTGTATGTAAGTACACATGTACATGTAAACTGAATAGGAACAAAGAAGCAGAAACAACTTTACAGGTATGCAACCAATAGTTTTTACAGGGTTCTAGACGCGTTTGATTGTCAAATGAGGTATGGCTGGTGTCTCGAAGAGGGACGCTATTTGACCTCTATTTCAGGATTCACCACTGGGTCAAATATAATCATTATAATGAAACACATCTGATGTGTGCTGTATAATGTGCATACTGTCATAAAATGTTGTTTTCAGGTCTTCATGTCAAGCGGTCGTTGTAACAATACGTTTGAATGCGTAGACACACGCAAACAATTTTGTACGATGGAGATGTGTTGTAGTATACGTTTGTATGGGTTACCAAAGGCTACACACACGCGCGCGTGTTTCGTGTGCGATTGAGATAGATGTGTATGAAACTAAGCTAAACTAAGTCCTCTGTGGGACGCACGACAGCAGTGTCCAGAGTCTGATAGCAGTTATCACGAACCATCCACCTCGTGCTGTTTCATCATAGGCTTAGCCAACACAGAAGGCCACGGGGTGTTTCTTCGACCAGACGCGCGTCTTCCCCCCTATTGTGCAAAACACTCAAAGAGACGGTTCCTGGTCGGTGAATACATTGGTGACCATTAGGTTATTCATCACAGGGGGCTCGAACTCAATCATACCGTTTGTTAGTATTGTTATCACGGTTTTTTTACCCCCAATACATCACCTTTCAACTACATAACCCTTCTTCGCCTCCTGTGATATAAACGGCCATTGTTGGCCAGACGAAGTATTCTCCTGTACCACGGTGTATACAGTCATGTGGAAGTCTATGGATTAGTCTCTGCCTGGGGTAATAACTCACAAATTGCTACCTGTACACACGCATGACGACTTGATCTGCTGACGACTATTGCAGTCCTTTATGTCGGCGATAAGCTTGTAGGCATTATAGGATCTTGGTGCTGGTATACTTTTCTCTGTAAATGACAAGATGCGTTTGTTAGTATAGCACGATCAGGACAAACATATGTGCAGAGATGGTTTACATAGTTTAAACAATTTCTGTTATTATTAATAAAGACTAAATTTGCAATATGAATCAGAAGAGCCTTCGATCACCATACAAGCTGATTAGTTTAAACGACAGCAGTATTATATATACTGACATGCAGTCTGTGAACATTACCGGTATTTCAACCAAGATTTTAAAATTATATATTTTAACTCGTTAAATAATACTAAATTGAATTATAATCTTTGTGGGCTCTCATCAACTCGTTCATTGCGGGGCATAACTGAGAATAAATAACTACGTAACTCATATTTTCACATTAGCTCTCTGCGTTTCACAAAGGGTCATATTATTGTCCGGTCGTAAATCGCGGCGAGCATCATACATTTACTATAGCAGGATTATAAAAGTGATGTCCACCTTCATTACAGGTACTAGTAATCTGCCCTTTCGTGAAACACAAGTCTGATTTGTAATATTTTGGTAAAATTGGAAAAACATTGGAAATTTACTTTCATAAAAAAATCAACAACAAAAATCATGTGCTGGTAACTTCACAGATACAACACATGCATTTTACATTAAATATGAATATGTATTAGTTCCAGGACATCATCGATCATGTTCAAAGGGCAGTTGACTTCCGTTTAAACTTGATATGGTATAGTTTATAGCGGCATTAGCCATGTAAGATTATGGTCTGGTACATGAATTGCATGGGGGCAAACCAGGACACGTGGCATACTGTGAGAAAGCGTAGACGCCGACGTTAGCAACTAATTATCCACGAGTTTTACTACAAACGCGGTCACTAAACATACGCTGGTATGAGATAGAATGTATGCGATAGAATTATATTTTGCGTTAAATTACAGTGATATGTTCAGGCGGATTTCCTTCCATAGCCTCGTGCACCCCACACACGTTAATTCGCCGGTATCACCGCGGTTACAACTGGGATAAATGCATTGACCTTGTAACCAGACCATGTTTATTATTTTGTCTATACGCGTATGAGCTTAAAACAATAGCCAAAGATGTATCGAATAGCATATAATGTGCATGTTTAGAACGCGCCGATCATGCACGTGACGGACGTGCAACATTATTCCACGTGAAACAATAAAGCGTTAATACAAGTACGCCCACGTGTAATTACATTTCAAGAAACCGTCGCGGCGATTCTTTGAAGAGAGAAAAAATGCTTGTGGTATTCAATACTCAAATACGAATTCGATGTTTCAGTTTAGTTTTGCCTTATAATTAAAAAACACTAAAATTATTCCCGCTTTCTGCTGATGTCCAAGGTCAACGAAGACGTATACAGGAAGGCTTGATTAACGTAAAGACCAGTCATGGAACTACGCTATATGTATTCAGAACAGATAGCAATTGTCTCAATGCCGGGTATAGTAATCGATATGCCCCTATCCCTGCCTATCGAGATGCCCCTATTCCGGCCTATAAACAAAATATAGCACTACATATTATTATGTGCATGTCACGATGGTTGGCTGGAGGTGGCATGGTAATCATTTCAGTTGAAATGTATGTGATTAATTTAATGTCTAGGCTACTACGTACAAAGAGCAACACATCTAAGTTAATGTAATATAGTAAATGTCATGCTCAACTGTGACTTTGAATCGTAAAGTTTCATAAACTAGGGGCCTATCTTGCTCTAAACATTACATACAAGG
Organism: Lepetodrilus tevnianus; assembly: GCA_032361465.1. Lineage (NCBI taxonomy): Eukaryota > Metazoa > Mollusca > Gastropoda > Lepetellida > Lepetodrilidae > Lepetodrilus > Lepetodrilus tevnianus. Next base: position 14,307 of record JAUTBX010135196.1, on the reverse strand, counting down.
AAGAATACACGTATTCAACTTGACACTTTCTCCGTTACGACGTCTACAGAAGCCTATCTTTTAAAGGTCTAAACACACTTTATATTAGAAGAATCAACTATATTATAACTATATACTAGTATACTAGTAGCCTGTAGTATGTAGTATGCCTACTATAATATAACTAGTAATTAGAGAACATATATTTAGCGGTGGCGTTGTACATGACATACGGCTGTAAGTAAGGATATCCGGCAGCTAATGTATTCTGTCACCGGTACCAGGTTTAACCATACAAGTATGACAATATGAAGAGGTTTATAAGACTGAGTAAATTCGTGATGTATTGCAGTATAGGTCTGCACCTGCTTGTACAAATCCACGTAAAGTCGACAGGTGATACTGTATAGAGAGCGTATACTTAGCGTATGGATAATGACCATCATCGGGAGCGTTATGTGCGTTTATGTTTGAATGAAATATGTTTAAATCCACGCGTACCGTACATTTACATGTATGTTAACCTACGTACGTGTATATGTAAACTTCTGTGCTCGTCAAACGCACACTTTGTATGTATTATTTACTGGTAGGTGTATGGCAATGTTATTAGGTACTACACCATGGCATAAGGAAAGCCATAGTATGGGGATGGGGGTACAATGAGAGTTGAGAGAGAGAGAGAGAGAGAAATAGAGAGAGGAAGAAAGAAAGAAAGAAAGAAAGAGAGTGAGAGTGAGAGTGAGTGAGAGTGAGAGTGAGAGTGAGAATAAGAGACGTCACGCCACATCACGTCGTCGATATATTATTTTGTATTGGCCTAATGTAAGGTTTTCCATTAAAACTAATTTGTACTTGTAATCCGATGCATTACCGCAGTACCGCAAGCCCATCAGATGTCACTGACAAAGGCCGTTAACAGCTCACGACTGGCACATGGCAAAGACACTTTAAAAATTACATTTTGTGTTTCAACGACAACGGTAAAATTACACCTCATGCAACCTTAGCCTTTGTGTCCGGAGAAATTCCACCTTCTTTTTCTTTCTGTAATAGCGAGGACAAGAGAATGGTTCGCGAATTATTAATCAGCACGACAGGGGATTTAATGTATCTTTATGAGCAATGTGGCCGTAGGGAGTAATTGTTGCGGAAGTACACTGGCAATAATCTTTCACCTCCGTTCTCGCAAAATTATTTGACTATAAACAATATTTCATTTTCCTCATACCTAACAATCGATATATTTCGTAAAGCATCGGAAAAGAAAGAAAGTGACTCGAGTTTCAGCCTGCGGCTGTGAGGAATGAATAGAATAATAACCTCGGATACACGGACGGGGGCCGAACGTGGATGTAACGTGTGTCTATTGAATGATTATGTGGATAGTTTTGATAGCAGTCGCATTCGAAGCTGTCCATACATCATAGAAATTTCATCCGAACGCCTATGTAACACCGGCGGACTGATCCGGATCCTGCAATTCGGGGTAGATTATAGTTCCCCCTGGGGTATGATAGCGATCCGAGGAGAACTGTATAAACGTCAATGGCAGTGACGTTCTTGCACGGTGACCGTCGACGTTCATGCACGATGGCCGTCGAAGCCGTCACTCGGGGACAGCGTCGAGCTGTGTGACGTAAGTCCGGGGCGGACGGATGCATGTCCGCTGTATTGTCCGCGGATAGACCGGGGACATGGAGTGCCGGTGACGACGGCTAAGGATGGACGGGTCGTCACGCTGCCACGTGTACAGTACCATGAGTATCGCGTTGTGATAGATGTGAAGAACCACCACCCACCAATGCAAGGTTTCGCAACAAGAGAAACACTTCACGTGCCACTTCCTCCTCTTTTCAGTCGTTTAGCAGTAATCTTTCTATCGCACGTTTCCTTGTCAATTATTATTTTGAATTCGTCAGTTGAGAAGTTTTTATTATGCGTGTAGTATCAATATTAGTCACCCAGAGGCCATGGAAACATTCGGTCATTACTTCAATATGAGAGCAGCGGTCTTATGATTATTTCAATTATCTATCAGAAACTTCTGTTCTCGTTTGACAGAAGAGATGAAGACCAAGAATGATTAGTCAACAAGTAGAGGCCCTAATCACGTTCTTTCTTGTCAGCTGCGTCTTGGTTTCATATATTATAGTAATCGGAAATGACGCATTTTAAATGTTGTGAGTATTCGGATATGTGTATACACGGAACTATGCACACAACATACGTTTCGGAACTCACATGTAATAAACTGCATCATGCAGTTGCGATTTTACCTTCATATGTCATATGTTAAGAGTAGTATGTTGGCCAGATGGTTGCATACAGTATATCTCACTATATGTTTGCACTGCACTAAATGTATTATAATTTAAATTTCTAAATAAGGAGAGGACTAGATAATCATGTTGAATTTGAGTCAATAAAATAGGTTGAAATCAATCAAATCAAAACGTGTCACTATACATACATGTGTGGTAAAAATAGATTACATCATGTGACAGCCGGTGGTACATGTATATGCATACATATCACACACAAAGCAAATATATCTACAATATATGTATTCATTCGATACAATTAATATAGTTGAATATACAGTTATACGATCAAAATCGTCGCCTATATATGGGTGAGATATTCCCGCCGCAACGTAAAACATTAATTCAATCAATATATACTGAAAGAAAAAATTAAGGGAACGCATGTATTGTAACACGACATTGTTGCTAAGCAGTTCTATAACCTTTCCAATAGAACAAATATGCCAAAATTTCACAGTAATATTTCTTTGCTCGTGTAGAACATGATACAATTAATAAATTACCTTGAATTATATAATTAATTGTTTTTAATAAGTGTCTGTTTAAATTGCATCACCGTGTAAGCCTATAATATATGTGTTTACAGAGAGCTAAAGTACACACACACACACACACACACACACACACACACACACACACACACACACACACACACAAAACGCGGGAAATACCGAAAATAAAGACGAATCGATGTAGGTCTTTCATAGCTTGGTATGATTTCCTAAAAATTAATAGCTTAATTGGGAATAAAATAGGCAAATAGACTACAACGCTTCAGCTCGACAAGCGTCTACACACAAGCTATAGTGAAAACTGAAATATATGCACATATAATTTAGCAGATTTCAGTGAGCGCGTATAGCGCTGTTTTAGTAAACTGCAAAATATATGTGTTTGTAACTCATCATCAATATTTTCATTTTCAATTTAATTTCATTGTTTTCCTTTTTAATTTATTTTTTAAATAGATCTACCCTTATTTTTAGGGGTGGCGCGCCACCCTAAGGAAACGCCCCCATTCTTATGTTCATCGGCCTAAACGGTGAAAATACAAATGTATAAAAGCTATTCATGGGGACATGTTGCGCTTACATCATAACTTCTAAATATCCGTTTCAAACCCAATACTCAAAGATAACTAGACAACTATCATTACTTAGATCTAGACTATGACATGTCTGCGCTGAGGACAGTGAGGTATTCGAGGATGAACTTATGAAATAAGCAATGTAAAAGATCTACATTAGCTTTGACAATTAAATTTATTGATACATCTCGATGTGGATCATTGTTTAGATGTTTGCCATCAGTTATAGATATACCACATACAAACAAAGTAAGACCTAATGGTTATTTACAATGAAGTTCCATGATAGAGTATGAAGGGTAAATAGACGAGGTTGAGCAGACGACACATCAGCGGAAGGATAACAGGAAGTTAGTGGCCCCACGCGCATGCGTCTTATTACATCAAAACAAAATGGCGTTGAATTATTTCGCTGAATGTAAACACTTGGTGAAATAGCATCATATCAGCTTCATTCACTGTTTTCAAACAATAAATGCACATTATATTGATAGTCCAACTCTAAACAATCATGCTCGACCTAGAGGTTGTACCTGAAAGATCTCTAGGAAACGAGCAATGGGAGTTTGTTTTGGGTAAGTCGAGCTGGTTTATCTAACCTATTTATGCACATAACGTCATCGTGAATAGATTCAAATACAAAGTAGTCGAATGCATTTATTACGACAACATGTTTTTATTTTGGTTCAGATATGAACCAGGATTGATAATATCGATTGAATAGTAGCCCATCGTCACGTTTTCTCACATCAAATTAACGCGCAGTATTCAATGTTTGGATGTAAACAACTCGGGGAGTGGGTCAGTCAGCTGATTTATCGAAACAAAACGAAGGGTCACACTTTTGACTTTCTGTGTCAGTAAACACATTAATATCCACTCTAATACATATGTATGTTAACGTGAAATATGTCATATATTGTATTTCTGTAATATTATCAGTGATATTTAAAAAATGAACATCATAACTGATCAACAAATTTAATTTTACATCATCCTATTTCTTTACACCACACATACTATTTGATTCCATATATAGAGCAACAGATATATCCCAGTATTACTAGACTTTTATGTGATTTCATTGACTTGCAAGTGACTCATGTAGGAACTATTTTGCATGATTACCACAATGATCCATGGATAGTGGTCATGTATATTATTCTACATCACCTTAAAAACAATCTGTATCAAAGAGTAATTATTTCTCCAATTGGGTTCCTTCCTCTCTGATTAATATAGACTTGTTTCTGAAAACATAAAGCGGATTCATTTTACATAAATATTAAATTTATCTATTTCAATGGACTTTCCTTTCAAAATTAAAAGACATTTTTTTTGCATTGACATGTGGAAGATTACCAGGATTCTAAGTAAACCATCGCTAATTTAACTCCTTTGTGGATCCGAGACATTTCACCAATGCACTCTGAAGTTATCTTTGCAAGTAATCCGCAGGATGATGGTGTTTTCATTCAAAATAATGAATCATCAGTAAACGGCCAGTGTTGCATGTTTCATCTGACCAAAAATTGTATCACTTTAGAGCTAGAGATGGCTCTAGAGCTCAACAGGGGCATCAAACTTAAGATATTGCTCAGTGTACATTAATAATCATTGCATGTAAAACAATTTAATATGTCATACCAGGTAAACATGGTATATGATTATATAATTTCATCCATCCAAATATATCAATAGTTCATAAATTTATATGAGCTGCACATCTCCATCAATAATTCATGTGTGTTTGATCCCTCCAAAGTTGGCAGTTATTGGATCCGTAGCAGAATCTTCCATTTGTTAAAAACACAAATACCGTAATTGATGAACAGTAACAGAATTTTCTCCAATGTTTTATCAATGAATGGGCTTCGTACATGTTTAACCCTCTCCCTGCTGAAGGCGACTTAAGTTACCCGATCACTTGCAGAAATAGAGCACTTTCATTTTATTCAGCAGGGAGAAGGTTAACACAGACATGTGCGATCATCTATCTTTCACTCAATACTGTATATATGGAAAACCAACTTTCAACTTTACTTTATTCCATTAAACTACTCACAACTTGGTACATAGTATGATAGTATACAAGAACCACTTCACAAGCACATAAACAAACAGGAAAAGAACATAGTTGTAACTATAAAACATTTTGGAGAACATTTCATTGCTGTTCGTGGCGTAATATAATCACACTTTTATTTTCGAAAAATGAAAATTATGTTTGAGTTCCTTATAAATTGTTTCAACCATTTAATAAATAAATCATAAAGTTTTGATACAGTATGCAAGGATATCTGAAAATTGAGCGTTGATCAGATTGTTGATACCACATCGTATTCTGGAGTCCGATCTGTCTTTATCCTACATTAAAAAGTTAGAAGTAAGTGCATTTTAGATAGATAAATGGACACTCTATCAAACGATACCAACTTGTGCGAATGCATGCTATGTTTTTCAGCTACACTGCTGGCACACTTGACAAATTACGTGCCCCTAGGTTTTGATGGAGGCTACCCTTGGCCGTCAAGCTGTACTATGGCGGTCAGAGCTTGTCGGCCTAATTGATGTAAACCTAAATTTATAAATTACTCTACAATAGAATTAGGTATCAACTCACGAAGTGTGAATTGTGGATCATGATGTTAAAGGGCAAGACCATAATTTAACATTTGTTTTAGATTTCTTTTACCATTTTATATTCAATGTCCATACATAAACCGACACGAAACACTCATTTATTTCCAATTTGAGCGGATAGACCTAAATCATTATGGTCTTGCCCTTTAACCCTCTCCCTGCTGAAATGGGCAAAAGTACTGCTCATTAGGGCATCTCCGGTTGCCTCCAGCAGGGAGAAGGTTAAGACAGAAACAGCGATTCGTGAGTGAATCATGACAGCCCTATTTTACAGTACCGTATATGTGATCCATGCTTTGCAATGTCTTCCACAGGCATGCCCTTCTATCAGGCAGTGAACATCCTGAAGAGACAGGACCGCATCATCAAGGGCATCCAAGTGTGGTACAGTGACCAGGTCAGTGGTGCACGCCATTGTAATCTCTAATAACATCAACCTGACCCCCGTTATTACAAAATCTATTAAGTACGATTTCAAGCTCAAGCTCAAATCTTATATAGGGATTTGTGAACAAGACGAGTATGAAATCGTACTCAATATGTTCACGAAATATGGTCTACATATAGTTTGGTTGTTTGCATTCATTGGATATTTTTTTTCAAAGTTTGTAGTTCTATTTTCAAACCATGCCATATTGATTTTCTTTAACCCTCACCATGCTGAAGGCAACAAGAGTTACCATAAAGAGCAGTGCTTGTGCCTAATCCAGCAGGAAGAGGGTTAAACATAACCTTTATTAGCAAGTATCTAATGCTATACATGTATATCTCCGATTAGTGGTCATTGGTCACCAGAAATGACCCAGACAAGACTTACCGTCTCTATTAGTATTGTCGTCACCTATGGGTGAAAGATTCCCGCTGTGACATAAAACAATAATTTATTCATTCAATCTATTAGTATTGCATTGCAAGTCATAATATTTTTGTTCAAATGCTTATAAGCTGTCCAAACATGTGCGTTGAATACATTTGACCCTTTATGGCATGAAGTTTTCCTATTTGGACCTTGATACTCTCAAGTTATCAATTTAGAAAATGTGTTGCAGAGGGTACAGCAAAAAAAAATAAAAAATCCCCCAAACAGTTTCACTAAGAAATATGGGACATGGACATTTCTTCTTTTTCAATGTATCAAGTGGAATTGCCCATAAAAAAGTTTTGGTGTTACATTTTTCAAATGTTCATCAGAACAAGCAAGGAATAATCCAGGTGATGTAGTGAGATACAGCATCTTCACAGCTGGTTTTATCTCAGAATAGATTCCCCATGTGGGTGGCGGACGCTTAAATCATCTCAACACTGTGTCCGTGATTACGTTACGAGTCGTACACGAGTGTGGTGCAGTATTACAGCCGTACTCAGATTACGTAATCTCAGCACCGCAGTGCTGTGTCGTGGTGCCGTAACGTCAGTTAGTCGTGTTTACACAGCATAGTGGCACCACAGCACTTTCTTTATGCCAGCATATTTATTGATTTTATTTCATGAGAATTGCCCTAGTCAATGACGCATGTATTTACGACTTGTCAATAACTAAGTGCTGGGGGTAAGAAAGATTGCTTGTGAGCATCTCCATATACAGACAAGATGCAAACAGTTTTGCATGTTTAATTTAAAGAAGTCTAACAAAATAATAACTAAAGCTACTACCACCATAATAAATAGAAATAAGCTGTAGGACTATGAATATTCTTTTGAGCATGGATTTTGTGGCATTATAAATGTGAATATTATTATTTTTACCATTATTCTTATTAGTAGTAGTATTATTTTATTATTATTATTATTATTATGTTTATGTACTTGGATATGTATAATATAGGTCTTATTTTGTAACTGTTATAACTCTTCTATTTTAACATCAAGCACATTGCTGCAGAGACTTTTAATTTTCTTTTTCACAAAGATGAGAAATAAATGTTAATGGCATTGCTAATTTGATAGTAATGATGGTTATATCACAACTCTACTTCAGAATAAAAGTAGATCAAATATTGTAGAATTTGGATCGTGTCATATCATGACATGTACAGTTCTTTGGACTATTTTTGTAGACTATATATTTAGGCTATCAATGAATTACATTACATCACTAAGTAAAGAAGACATCAGCATATTGTTTGATGCATCGTCAACAAATTTGCTTGCAACAATGTTACTGTTAGCTAAACTGAGAATGGAGTCATACCTATGGATTGTAGGGCTACCGGTAGTTTTGTAGTAATAATGATGATGATCTCAGTTCTAAGAATACTGTGTACCCGGTATATATAATATATAACTAAATTTTAATGAGCATAAAACTTTTAAGATGTTTTATGAATTGTTCACTGGCAGAAGTTTATTTTTAAAAATTATTTTTCAATATTTAAGTCATAATTATTTTATTCCATGGTTTATGGATCCACAGACCTATTTTTTCCTGCTTTGGGTGGAAATAAAAATAATATTTTTTTAGATCAAATAAATACAATAAAAAAAAATCAAAACCATGGACAAATATATTGAAAACTAGTGGGACCTGTAAGAAAATGTAGCTTATTGCCCAATATTTGTGTAGACAAATTAAATGTACATACTTTCATGTAAACTAATTTGACAAACTGTGATTGTATGCCTTTAATAATATAGTGTTAGAGTCATATTTTATATAATTTTAGTCATCTGCCCAAACGTGATAGTCTCATTATGCCAATTAGGTGTCAGTTTATGTAAATCAGGGCTTAAGGTCCATGTACTTGAAGACCTCACATTAGTTACTTCAATCCAGTGTAAATGCAGAGCAATATTTAGTCAATATTTCAGGCAATAAATCTAATTTCTTTATTTGAAAAAGAAAATAGGAAAAAGCATTTTCCCTAAATTAATTTGAGCAATGTTACAAATTAAGCATGAACAGCTTGTGAATTATATGAATTGACTTAATTCACTATTTGACTTGTAAATGTTGATTGTTATTGTTTCGACCGTTGCACGGTTTTCTTTTGCCGATCCATCACCGTCACATGACTAATTCCTCCGGGTTTCCCTCTGTCCACAGAACCCTCTTCAGATGGATCTGGTGTTGAATTTATCACAAGACGGCATCAAGCTCATCTTCGACCCAGTGTCACAGCGACTCAAGGTGAGGCACGCTCAGCACTGACACGTGCATGTATGTTTATATAGAGCTCTTGGACCGGGGCCCCGGGAGTCGGGCGCCATTGTCAGGCATGGCACAAGTGATAATATCAATAAATACGGCCTCCAGCCAGCATGTACACCTTTTGTCCACGGTTGATTACTACCAATTGCTGATCTGGAGTGAGAAAAAGGGGGGAAAAAATCTTATCAGCATCTGCCAGTCAGATTCCTTAATGAGTTTCATTTTAGTTTTTTATTTGACAAGCATCGCCAAGCTTGTCAGAGGTTCAATGGGATTGAATTGAGAGGGCATGAAATGAGGCATTCGGACCTGGCCTCTTGACAATCGGATCTTGATGGCCGTGTTACCCATCTTAATAGCTCAGTGAATACCCTTATCAGTGGCGGCCAGTTGCTGGGTAGTGAGGGAGGGGTAGGGCTGGGGGAGGGGGTCCTCTTTGGTTTGTCCCTGGTCACTACAACTCTCTGAACAACAAAAGACATGTCAGGCTTTTCAAAGTATGAAAAACGGCACACGCTGCTCGATGAACTGGCAAAACTTAACAACAATTAAAACTCAAGTTTTTTGTTCTTTCGCCATGGGCATTTCAATAGGGTCCTTTATCACTGTCGTCCGGCAGTCACGGATAGCTATTAATCAGAACGAGTGGCGATTTTTTTGTGTGTGCGTGAGTGTGACCGTGTGGACTTTCTTCTCCACCAGACGAATGAATATCGCCCAGTCGTATTTCTGTCTAGAGTTTACATACTTGATAAGGCAAGCTGGCTTTATTAACATTACTGTCCAGATCGCTTATTGCTTTTTTTTGTTATTGACAATTCCGCGCACGAAACTATGGAAACTGGCTGGTGGCCGCTCCGCGATGAATCGAGGAAGCGCAGGAATTGTTCACGAATAAATACCTACAAAGGTCAGACTATTGAGGGCATCTGGGGTTAATCTGATCGCCGTCCAGTTCAAATAGTCGTGTCAATGACACCAGACCGCTCTCTGACAACATTGAAGCATCTCGGCATTGATAGCCTGCCCAATTACCCAAATAGATGAAGAAAATATGGAAATATTCTTTATTGGATTCGTCAGAATATCATCTGTAATAATGGGGGATGACTTTTCTTATTGTCATCTCTTTCTATGTTAGATACGAGGCTGACGTGTGATGGATGCCTTCAGGAAGCTTCGACTTGGCTGTTTGTTTAGGGCTTTTATCGTTAACATAATTGCGACCTTCGGTGTAACCAGCTGGGAGATTGCAGGTTGATTCCTGTAGAAAGAAATGGAGAACAATTTCCTATTCTATTGTCCATGTTATTTTTCATGTTCGCCGTGTCACCAGCCACAACACTATAATGGAAAAAAGCAATTTTAGCACGACAAATTGTTATAGTTTTCGATGTGTTCACAGTAGGACTTTCAGTTCCCTGATTGGATTGGATGCGTCCGTGTTTCTAGGTTGAGCTAAATTTCTATCCTTTAAAAACTTTGTTGCACAACACTGTTATTTCTGACTTGAATAAGACATTTTTTTAATAAGTTCTGATCCAGAGGTTACAAAACCTTTTTATTAGTACGATTCCATCCATACTCAACTGAAATTTTGCATTGAAATGTGAGTGCAAACTCTGTGTTTCGTAACCGTGTGCATGTTTTTTTTTCTATCTGATATTTTTTTCTCCATTTTCTTCTGGATTTTACTACATATATTTCATATGAATATTTAGTGTTAATTTAATTTAGTAATAATATCTATGTTATTAATCTTGCATATATTGCATCTTGCTCTTTGGAGCATATATGGCTGCCTTCAGCATGGAGAAGGTTAAATTTAATGTCCTTTTATTGGATTTTGAATCTTATCTACCTGCTTGCATGTACAATGTATATTCTCATGAATCACGACAGCTGTATTGACCTTCTGTGATTGTCTGTAGCAGTGGGAAGGTTAAGTGTCAGTTTTCATCGGACATCATCATCATCATTCATTGATGACGGTGCATGGATGTCACCCGTATACATGGTATATGTCAAGCCAAAACTTAATCCCCCCTCAAAAAAGACGACCCGAGACGAACAAAGCAAAAGCCCAATGGTCACTTGTGCTTTTGACTTCGGAAGCAAACAATAAATATCATTGAAGTGTAATTGAGATAGTTTTATTGGCGGTAATAAGTATAATGGTTTCAGAAGACCTGGTCATGTGGGCCCGAGATGGACGGTAATCACCCTCATTATCATCAGGCCCACCCTAATCATCAACCTGCTCCATTCACGCTGCCACGGGCATTCAATAGGAATTGGGGGGACAAAAATGTCAAATGACAATTTTTCTGCAAGTTCATGTCCCCTGGTAGGTGCACCTGGATATGGGGGTCTGTTTTGGGCGTGTGCCCGGTCACCCCGAGGTGAGGGGGGTGGGGTGGAGGACATGAAAACTCAGGCTACAGCAGAGTGCCGACTCTGAAGTTGTCAGCTGTATCTTATTGGTTCTACGGATGTCGTTAGTTTCAAATTGTGTTGCTGTGTAGTGTATTACTATTACTACTAGTGTTAACATCCTTGATCTGTCAGTATCAGCTGGTGCAACATTCAGTGCTACAGATGTTGTGGGTTACCTCTTGCCGGTTACCTTATACTAGTATTCTGACTAGCCGTGATACATGTGAACAAATCTTGAAAACTAATCTAAACCCCAATTTAATAATAAATACATTAAATTAATTAATGTTAAAAGCAAATCAAACTGAACATGCTGAAGATGACAAAGCTAGTTAAAATTGAATATGTTTTTTTTCTCCAGAAAGTCTTCTATTCACACTGTAAGGATTCAGTTTATGACTTGATGAGTTTATCTTAAAGTTAAATGTTAAAATAATTTGAGTCATAATTTGAATAATTCATCTTCACTACTTTGCAGATTGTTATACAAATTCTCATTAATACAAATTCTTAGTACTATAAACATATGGTACATGTATATATCTTTCTGTTTCTATAAACAAATAAATTCGTGCTACTTTAGTTTTTATATAATAAATTGATAATAAATGTTGGTTATAGCACTTTTGATATTTTAATATACCGTAGCTTTTTTAACCTGACCCTGATGTATGAAACATTTTAAAGTATGATTTCATGCTCAGCTCAAATTTTGCATTGAGCACAAAATCGTTCTCGGGAAAAGTTACGCAACCTCATTGATTTGTGGCATGCAAAAACATTGTTCTTTTCTAATTCTAAGCCACTGTCTTTCCAATATGAATAACTTTGGTACATTGTGATATTTTACTGTTTAATATTCAATTCGTCTAAGTTATGAACTCGAGCATTGGTTATTGGAACTTATTGCCAATAGGGATAATACTTAGAACTCGAAGATTGACAGCAGTAAGGTGGTGACAGTGTCTCGTAAAGTAATGAGACAGAGGCTGGGTGGCGGGGCTGGGTGGAAGTGTGACCAGGCCTGCACTCAGTAGTCCCCAGCCTGTAATCTCCCCACCCTCAGATAGAGGCAGACATGCGTCGCACGTCACAGATCAACTCACTCGGCCATGGCATTCACGGCCAAGTAATAATAGGTATAGATGATATCGCCAAAGAAAAGTCTCCCTGGTCGCGCGTCCGAATATGAAGCACCCTCATCCGCCGGCCGGCCGACCATCCGCGCAGGATTAGCACCGTCGATACGACCAGCAACTTCATTGATGAACTCTCGACGACGTTTCTCTGTCTTCGGCAGGACCTCTACTAAGCCTCTATTATTTCATATTTTGCAGCTGAAGAACTGCGGACCCAAAGCACTGGGTCAGACCTTTATGGTGTTTTAAGGAGAAACGTGATACTCCGTCGTTGTCCTTTGACAGCCACCGGGTTGCTGGAGTAGGGGCTTCTGGTGCCTGACACGACTGATAAATGGCGGAGATGCTTCGCATGAGTGTCCATGAAACCACGAAGACTGACCCCTCCTCCTCAGTGCTTTAATCCGTCGTGCGTGTCTCGGATACCCGCGTATCTACCCTGTCACGGCGGCGAACGCAGGCCGCGACGATTGTCCATTTTAAAGTCATTATCCCTGCCTCCAAGCAGAGGGCGGTCAGACGGAACGTTATTACATGATTTCAGCAGTCAAAGACCGTGACCTGACATCTCGTCAATGTGTTCACACGTCCACCCTCACACATTATGCAGAGCATTTGCATGTTTAATAATACCACTAGCTGCTATTGCCAACTCTTTATCCGCGCATTCAGTTTCATTTTGTAACTTTAGAAAAGTACTAAAGAGAGCTGATCCAAATCAAATCAGCTTCTGTCGGTAGCTATATTAGAATTTCAAATCTCAAGAGTGACTTTTTGCCATTGACTACTATTTCAAATCTTGGAGATTGCATTTTGCAATTAACCATTACAATTTCAAATCTGGGGGAATGACATTTTACCATTAACTATTATTATTTCAAATCTTTGGAATGACATTTTACCATTAATTATTATTATTTCAAATCTTAGGAATGACACTAGATTGTAGTCACTCAACATGGCTACACAGCGTCTTAGACTAATTCTCAATTCTCTATTTCTTTGTGGAAGTGAATTATTTATTTTTCTGATTAGTCATTCATGGAATAATTTTGGAATCCAAAGAAATGGAATAATGCCAAATATTAAAATCAGGATATCTTTCATGTCCTTGCTTGAACTTGAAGAGTGTGGCTTCTTTTGTACATAACATCTGTAACTAATAAACTTAATAGTAATAATGTATGTAAAAAGCAAACATATTTTGTAGTTATTTCTACAATTAGATAATTGGCTAAAAAAGGTGTGTTTTAAAAATATTATCTATGGTTGTACCTCAAAGCCATTTCTGTTTTCTGAATAGAAATATATTAATTTGATAATTGATTAATTAATTATTTAAAAAAATATAATTTATTACAATTAGATGTCATATTTGTTTGAACTACAGTAGGAGTATATCATATCATACAGATTTGTTAGTACAATGAGTAAATTCTGACTATCTCTGGTGAGGCACCATCAGGACACAGATGCACACACACACACACACACACACACACACACACACACACACACACACACACACACACACACACACACACACAC
>JAUTBX010135085.1:0-19152 GCA_032361465.1 Lepetodrilus tevnianus | reverse complement strand
TTTGGGGACTTTCTTGGGTATAAGCTCAGCACCCTATTACCAACGATTGAATTAGTTGAACCCCCTGGGCCAATGATAAGCGATATACGGTAATAATAACAGTTGTACAGAAATGAAAGTACTTACAGAAGTTTTTAATTATTGCATTATACACTGTACTATAATGTCTGGTAACTTTCATGTCAAATATTACTTCAGATTTATTTGAAAATTAGAACCAACTAACAACAGTTTATTTTCATTAAAGTCACACATCAGTGACCAGGAGCTCTTTGAATCCCTTCTCATGTACACGGTAATCTGGGTTTCATTTAAGGTGGAAGTCTAAAACATTATTTGTATTAAATAGCATCAGCTACCCCAATCCCACCACTGAGGTTACAGACCATGACCATTTAAATCCACCTCAGAAATTGAAACCTACAATTATCTGAAATAAAATCAACACCTGAAATGTAAATACATGTATACACAATGGTTTATTATGCTTCTTTGCAATTAAAAAAATAGCAGAAAAAGATGAAAATCAAATTCATGTATACTGCCTCTTATACCACAAAAAAAATACACCTTTACATTATTAAGATAACGAAGATAATTCTATAATATAATGTTCAGTGATGATGGATTTATTACTACAAATTGTTCAAAAGACATATTACATGTCTTGAGGAATGCATTCATGTTTATGGGGTGAAACTGTATAACTTTGAATGCTGCATGGGGATATATCACTTGATCTGTGATCATGTCAGTCAGGTTACAAGCTGAGATACAAAGGAAAGAGATTGAGGCATTATTCCACCGTACCAAGTGCTCCTCTTATGACGACAGTTCTTCAATACATCTCAATCTTCTCCAAAAACCTATCAAAGATGTTTATGAATCCAGCTCCTTGGCAATTTTTGACATGTGAATATACCATTAGTCTTTCACAAATAGGTCCACCCTTTACTTGAGAAAATATTTTTAATAATTAAAGTCAAGACATGATCAGGGTATTTGACAAATGAAACGATAATTACGGTAACCTACCCACTGAATGTGATTTAGATTAGAATTTGTATCCTTTGAAAATACTAATTCTTATGGTACAAAGGTGGGATATGAAAATAATAATTGCGTTGCTGAAATATGGTCAAAGACATGTTATTTAGACCTGAACACTCTCACACAATGCCAATAATCTCCATCACTCTAAATTCAAATCCCAAATTGACACTCAACAGAAAATAAATCACTTCAGTACATATAAAAGCGCAATTGAAAAGTGACAAGAAAAGAAATATATTACATCTGTACATTGCACCTGCATAAACTGTAATAGAGTAGATTACTAACTTGACATTTACAAACATACGCTGCTCTTACAATTGTAGGTGACAAATTGGCATGAACAGTACAGTAGTTTTACCTACTAGCCTAGACCACCTACAGTGAGGGTTTCTTCATCACAGATGTCACATTGAATTATGTTATTACTGTCATATTGAAATATGGCAGAAAAGACATTAAATGTGCTACAACATGCATACAATCACCAGTAAAACCAAATTGACCAATTTATCAAATTAAATTTCGTCAAAACCACAATTTACGGACAAACTTGTATTCATTCAGACACTTATGAAAATTGCTCAACATCTGACCCATTGTGAAGAACACGGTCTTACTAACCCTTACTATGTCCTCTGAGTCCAAGCCTGAGACTTGAGCCACTTTCGACTCTCTTGTGTTGCTTTTCAAATATTTGCAATTACATTCTTATAAAACAAGAGAGACAAAGAGATAATGCCACAACCATGTGCACATTTCATGTTCTATTGTTAATATTAATAGGAAGCTTCTCGACTTCTCACAAGGGGTTTGAATATAATGAAATCTTTCACATGAGTTGTGGCCTCTTGCAAATTAACCCAGACCAAACATAAAGGTCTTATTGGTGGCCACTGAACCAGGAGAACTTTGGTCAGTGTTAAACACAAGTGGGGTCAATCCCTGATACTGATTATTCATACAATCAAGATGACCAATTGTACACATTAACAGGCATTTCAATGGAACAATTATTATAGAAAATGTAATTATTACATGAATTTTTACACAGTAATGGAAGTTATTAAAGCTTGTAATTGGTTAAATTGGATAATAACAACAAGTCATGTTGTATTAGTAATTCATATCTGGCATAAACTGAAAATATTAACCACTCACTTCTAAAAATAAAATCCAAATAATTAAACTCATGACACAGAGATACTGGCCAAATTCTTTTGTAGAATCATTCCTGGTATTTTTTTTAAGACATGCTAATTTGCAATATTTGGCTAAAAGCATTCTTACGGTACACCTCCAGCAAAGGAAATGCACAGGGAAGGTCTGGTGATCAATTAATCATAAGTGATTAGGATGCCCCTAATTTGAAGCAAGGTCTCTGGGCTCTGGAGCAGCAGATAATACCTGCCCAGGGTGCAACTTTGTAGCATCATTACACAAGCCAGGATTACGTAAGGCAATTCCACACAGCTTTGTTCTCTGCTGAAGAGTCCAGCAGGGCTTGGTTAGGATCCAGGCCCCTGGGATATTGATCTTGGCCCCTGGAGTACTGCAGGTATCCTCAGGGTCTAACTATCCACCCTTGCAGGTCATAATCTCCTCTGAGACTTGCACACTGTTAATCAGAGCTGTGTGTCTGTGGATATCCTGTTTGGGAAAGATCACGGTGAAAGATAGAAAGCTGCTCAGCCGGGCTATCATGATTAAGTTTATGCTGGCAGGGCTCGAATTATTCTTGTAAATAAAACATTACGGACAGGAATTGTCTGTTGAAATGAGAGGTGTTCAAAGCACCTGACCACAGCTGCATCCATCTGTCGGGAATTCTGAAATTCTTGGAAGACCTTCCCGACTTTTAATAAGCCCTTGTCACACCTATGAATATACACCTCTCCGGCATGTATGCTTAATTGCTCTTTGTTATCTGTTAGAAGCGACCATCACTCCTACATGAGAGGGAACATCTATCAAAGCCATAGACAGTCTCAGGAATGGCCTCATGTTTCTCGTACCGACTGTCAATAAAAGCCTGTACATCTGAGGATAAAACTAAAGCTTGGCCTTCAGGCTTTTCACCTGACAGCCAACAGACAAGGCTGCACCATCACTAGCAGTCGCTAAGCACCCACGGGACAAGATGGTAGCCATCTCCCAATCCATTCATCCAGATGGTCTGTAGAAAGCCCTGGGCTGGCCCCCACCAAGAACATACCCTTCAGGGCTGGAGCCTCAATCACAATATTTGTTTGGATTTATTTCCTCTAACACTATTAGAAATCTGATCCAGACTTGAGTAGCCCTCGGTGTCTAAGCACTGTTTGATTCAGCTGAAACATGTGGTCTATTAATATTACTCCTGACTTCATGAAACATGCTTCAAACCCAATCCATGTTGCACAAGTATTATCACAGAATGGTCCATACTTGTTTCCTTGACTGGGGGGGTACAAAAGCTGTATCAGTGTGAACAACAAACCATTATTTCGAGGTTCCGCTTGTTTTGAGAGTAACGGAACAAATGCCAGAAATTCTAAATTGGAGGCGTTATCACAGCATGTCTCCTTGAAGATGGGACTGGTAACCATCTAGATATCACTTCAAACAATCCACATTCAGTTGTCTTCATAACAAGTGCTCTGCCAGTTGCCCAGAAGGTGAATTGGGCAGCTAACATCCACCAAGCCATGTAACAATCTCTACCTACAATTTACATTACTTAGACTGTGTCAATGTTGGACAGACTGGTGCAATATTACATAGGAATGCTTTACCTTCTAATGACATTACAATATTTATTTTGTCCAACCACCACTGCTTCACTCTATATTACATATACCGGTAGTGATACATATCACTCTTATTGAAATGTCTGTGGGTAGGGCAGAGTCTTCAATATTTCCTTTACATTTTTTTCTGCACAATTTGCAAGATGTTAAAATATTAAAGCAATAAAAAAAGAAAAATTCTTAAATACATGGCGGTATATAACATAAAATTACCAAACATGTAACATATTATCAGATAATCAAGTTGTCATTTGATAATTTAAATGCTATAATATCATTTATAATAGTGGACTTGTCTTTTTAAATATTTCTTTTTTAAACTTCAGAAAAATATTTCAAATACTAGTATAGGGAAATAACAAATGGAGGCGGACAATTTCTCAGAAGCTATGAGTGGTATTATCAATGTGTACTCCTTTGAATTCCTCTACTAGTAAAAACAGCCACTCAAGCCAAATACTCACTGCCTTGCAAGCATTCTTCTAGCCAATTCAAATATGCTCAGCAAGCTTGTCCACTGATCAGAAATGCACAGTGTCTTGTTTTGTTGTTTGTCCCATCTTGTAAACTTGGTCCTGCATAGCTGGCCTTGGACTTTATTTCAAACCACTCAACTTTGTAGAAATACGTGCAAGTTAATAGCATTTAAAATGTTCTCCTATTCTCTAAACAAAGCCAATGGCAGATCAAAGAAAGTAAACCTGAATTTATGAACTTTTCATCCACATGTCAAGAATAATTAATCCTATTTACCATACATGTATTTCAAAAGATATTTTAGTTTACTTTCCTGTGTTTTTAAACCATGTAAAATATCCACTCAAATGTGGCCAAAAAACATATATAAAGAGGAAAATTGTTTTTAAAACATTGATAAACTCTTAATCTCTTAAATACATGAATAAACATATCAGTCTATAGGTTATAAACTACCAATTAAAATCCCATAGACGACAGTGTTAACGTGTTTATGCATAACTACTAATTCAGTCATTCAAATACTACAAAACAACTTACATTGCAAAGTTCAGTTCCCCAGCAAACACATGTCAAATTTCTTGTTTACGTTTCACAGGAATAGGCATGATGTCACTGTATGTTCGGAATGAATACATTGTGTAAACTTCAACTATCATAAAGATCACATTTAATGTTTTTAATTGGCTGGGAACTATACTTGTCAAATACAGTGAAATTACCATTTATTACCTGTTTATAATCAATCTACAAACTATAACTTGCGTCTACAAACTATTCCTGCATAATGCGTCTTAATTAATTTTGTCTACTGTACATACTAATATGTGTTGTTATCAGTTTATGTAACACTCTCCTATGGAGGAATAAAATAATATATATATATGTATGTGCGGTCTGCAATCTTATGCACGGGCAGCAAATTAAAATAGTTTAGTGGTGTATAATCTATAAGTAAACATATTCAAATCTTGTAAAAGCAGTTAAAGTCAATAATGCTGAGAATCCTTACAGTGTAGGCCTATTCATAGACATAACATCCAGATAGCTTAGCATTAATAACAGATATTTGGTCCAAGCTAATACAAAAATCAAATTATTTAATTATGGTAATGATTATGTAAAACAAATCCATGTTCAATATTATCGCTCAACAAAGCAGGTTATAATATATTATAAAGTTGCTACACGTCAACAACTTTGAATGAATGACTGTTAGTTAACTCATAACAAGAATGCACTGAATAAAATATTGAATTCTATTAACATTAATATGACTAATCATCAATTTTACTGTTCCGATAATTCCTAAATTGAGAAATATGATCCTTTTGAAAACTGAAAATGCATTCAAATAATTATGCTAAATAATATACTGAGTGAATATTAATATTGCTATTGATGACTTAAAATTAAATCCATAGAACATGTTCAGAAGGAGTGAAGGAGATATATCTCGAAGCCATTGTGGGAAAATAGTTAAGAAATTAGGCTGACAATGATCAGCCCATTAAACTAGGCAGGAGGGAATGACACCTGCTTAGGGTGGATTATAGTTATAGCCCACCTGGGTGTATGGGTTAACCCTGTTATCCTGTTAACCCTAATCATGGAATATATCAAATGATTTTGAACCAAAATACCCCAAGTTTAAAAAAATGATATACATTACAAGGAATTAATTTCACCTGCAAATTTGTATGTATTATTTGCTCGTTTGTTTGGCAGGAAAGTTCATAACATCTAAGACTTATCGGTAATAGGGTTAACTGTAAACATCCAAGGTACACCTGGGTTATGACATTATCGAGATCAGTTAAGCCAGAGTTTTACAGGTCAAATGGCATATTCTTTACTACCACACAGATATCCGCTACAGCCAATTGGTAGGGCTCAAACTTGTCCGTCTTGTTCATCTTGCGTGTAGCTTTTCGCTGAGGACGACTTCTAACAATCCTTTGTCAGGCAAACATATCCTATTCTTTGAACACCTGTACCTACATTCTACTAAAAACAGGAAGATAAAGAGACACTATGGGCCCAACCCACACAATATGCCTTTTTATGGTGGTTAAACAATACTTGAACGGCCATCTTGCAAAAACGTCTGTGCGTTGACATGATCAGAGTCTGTAGAATGAATACAATCTCTTCTCCAGTTGACTAATTTCCCTCATGTGTGGGAGAGATACTAGGAGATATTTCAACAACACCCAAGATAAATAGTGTACTGTCAGGTTTTTCATGAATGATATCTCATGGCTGTGTTTTTTAAACAAATATATGTCAATGATATCAATGTATTCTATGCAAGTCCAGCTAATTTTACACAGTTATGCCAAGGAATACTACTAGACACCATACCCAGTGGGTAATTTCTCAATGAATTGTCAATGATACACAAGTCCATTGCCCTACCAGCTTTGTCTTAGCTTGAACATGAGCCCACTGTAAGATTAACCCAACAAGCAAATTGAATATCGTTAATCTTAAACGCTACAGAAGGCATGTATTATTTACAGTGGAGATGTATCATGCAATCTTGCGATCTCTCGTTCTCACGCAGGTAACAATCTCGTCCAGTGTTAAGTCTGTAAATAATATGCAAGTGCATCCGACCATATTCATGTATGTATTTGGACATTTGAAATGTTAATAGCAAAATTCAAGTTAAATTATTTTTAAAACATTTTTATTCCAAAATAGTTCATGACTTCAAAAAAAGAACCACTAGAAATATTTTGACTCAAATAAATATTTTATTTTTATTTTAACCTATTAAATTATTTTTTTTGTTAAATGAATAACCTTTCCATACTAAGTTCAATTTTATTTATATGTTATGTTTGCTGTGTCTGGACTTTTCATGTTATTAGTTATCTATTACCAATCCAGAGGCTTTGCAGAAGCACTGCTGGGGGTTCTGTTGTCTAGATGGCCTTTACACAGAGACAATCATAAATAAACACTATTAACTTTCAGTCATGTTCGCCATTCTATGATGAGAGTGCTTAACATGATACTAAGGTAACTTCCTTTGTCTCATTGTATAATAAAATACTGTATATTCAGGGTCGTAGATAACTTATTTTTCTTTTGGGGAACAACTGAGAAGTTTGTAAGTACTAAACATTTGCCAAACTGGTTTTCTTACACCAGCTGTAAAATGTTATATATACATGGATACAAAATGGACTGATACAAACAAAAATCTAATTAACTTATCCAAATGTTTACATTTAAAATAATATAATAAAATATAGTCCATAAGTTATTAATTTCTATTCTTTGCTTACGTGAATAAGAATGTAAAATATCGTATTAACTGTAGCCTTTGTAATTGAATCCTTTTAACTTGTCTTTTTTCTTTTGTGTGCTCACATCCTTTACATTCATAACTGGTCATTGGACAAGGGTGTTAATCCTATAAGGAGCAATACTGGCTGATCCATAGGTGTTATTTGAGGATTGTTGTTTGCATGTTTAAGCTTTAAAAATCAAAAGATAAATGATAATTCACAGGTGGAAGACGATCCCTTTACACGTGTAGGTATTGCCCCCCCGTCATTCTTACCCGATTAGTCGATTACTACTTGACAAAGGTCACAGAACTACACAATAAAGTCTATACTAGATCTATTTATCACAAGGTAATGAAGCATACACTTGTCATGGCTGGTTGTATTTGCATAGGAAGGATATACATCTACTTTATTCCCGCACGCAACACTAGCATTTCTAAAAGAATACGAATATTGCATAGATATGTCTATGATAACTGACATGACCTCGAGGTCTAAAAGGACCCAGATATTTGACCCATGGCTGGGGCAGTTTCCAACTGCACGTGCTGTGCCATGAGACCAAACTAATCGTCTGCTAATGACTTCTCGTGCGGTTAATAATTCAAACACCCTCTCCTTTCTGACTCATTGCCAACCGTGACTGTTTTCTAGCTCTTTCGAGACAACATAATTTTTTTCACTAAAGCCGAGACATTTGAGCAGGGGGGAAAAAACACCACAATAAGCCTGTCCCTGCTATCTTTTGCTCCCTCCCGATAAACTGTTTATGCTGATAATTTTATGAATGGGTTCCAAGCTAGATCTGGTTTTCGTCACCTTAAAAACAGACGACCACGTCTGACCCGAGCAGCTTCTAATTAGATATTACCTAGAAAAGAAGAAAATTAAAGCGGCGGATAGCGATTAGTGAAGGATGGAACCACATCTGCCCAAACTCGCGTATAATTGCAAGGTTCATTTTTCTTGAGCGACCAGACGATCGAGATCAGACGATGGTACGCACTTTGCGCCAAATGACATTTTTTTATCAGCTGTCTATAATAGCAACGAAAGAATTAACAGCTATTTTTTGCGCTAACCCAGATGAACCTTCAGAGACAAATATTAACCAAATAGGATTGTTTACAATGGCAGCAGACGACCTGCATTCTGTCCCATCTCAATGCGTATGTCGTCTGCCTATGTCTCTTCTTGTCCTTTCCTAGATTTAAAATCCAAACGAGATGCGAGCATCAGCTGACCCTTATTAGATCTATTTATTTCATCCAATTCATCAGACAACAGCTGACAACTAGTTTCCCTAACCCGATCGATACTGCTCGATGTACAATTTATGAATCAAATCGCAGTCTCGCTCTCGCGCCACGAGCAGCCTAGTACATGATACATCCGTTAAGCATGTCGTCAAGGGCTACAATAGCTGTCGTCAGGCAGAACAAAGCCAGAAGAAAGACCTCGTGTATCATAGCAAGCTTCTCAAGTCTTTACTTGTAACATCCAACCTCCCCTCACCCGGGGGATAATTGACTTCATAATAGTGTCATTGATAGTTGAATATAGGAAATGTTCATGCCAAGGTCGGGAGATATTTTCTCTCCAGTATCTAGTTATAGATCTGTCCATATTATATATACTAATACCATTTTCCAGTTTGTTATCCATGTATCTGCTAATGCTCAAAGTCGGTTTTACGTCTACCAAAAAGTCATATTCATAAAGAATAAACTTAGGCAGTCTGTGAAATTATGTCTAATATACCAGTATAACAGGACAAATGAAAACACATTAAACCAAACCTCCAAGATGCATGCCTATTCATACTCCCAAATACATATGTATCCATTTCAAGAAAAACAGGCTTATCCATATTGTAAAGCCAGTAACACCCTTAAAGATACGTGAGGGAATTTTGATGTCACGGATGTAAAATGGGTGTATCATGTGCCTATGCTTTTTTAAGAAGTAATGAAAACACTATTCATTTGTGGTATATAGTACCTCTGTCATACGTCCGGTTATTTCAAAATAAACTTTGAAATCGGACCTGGGAGGGGTGTGGGGTCATTCCTCTTGCCTCTGTGGTGGGGGCAGTTTACCTGTATTTGCCAAACTCGTTCCAAATGGAGTAGTTTAGCCTGACACTGGACTAAAACGCCCACCTACGAACAACTTCAAAGAGCAAAGCCGCCAGGTGTTCTATGCGACATTTCAAATAAGCAACCTCGTCCATAACTAATCCATGCGTACTCCAGAAAATAGATACTGCTTTAGAAAGTATGCTGAACGCACATCCAGCCAGAAGAGCAACAGTATAGTATCCTTGTGATAATAATCCAGTGCAGTATGATGATATATACACAAACTGACCTGACAGGTGAAAATACTTACCGTTAGGCATATTGCAGATAGCACAATGCATCAACACAAGTAGCGTCCATATGAATGACAGCATCTTTGCCATTGTGAAATTGACAACCGGTACCATCCACAAGATTGCTTATATCTCCAGGTTTAATAATAATCCATGGATACGAACACACGAACAGCTCGCCCCACTGAAAGCACAGGCATTTGTTTGGGTCTGCTGGTTCGCTTGTAGAAGCGTCGACTCTGATAGTACTGTGGGTCCCGTTAGCGTATTTCCTACTACACTACGCTGTGCACTCCATCCAGGTATAGAAGCCGTGTGTGTACACTAGTCCAACTCTTCTCTCTGAAAGAAGACAGACATTATAAAAGATCACTTTTCGTCATGTTGACTTTCTTGAACAACCGTTCGTTTCCATTCATTCCAAGTCATGCAATCATATAGCGAGTGGCATAGACAGAGGCCCTTGAATATGGGTTACTCGCCATATGGGGGTTCCGGGGTTAATCCTCGCCCTCCATTGGCTTAAACAAAAGCCAACTCCGCCTGTTCGCAGAACGTTGCCCATCGATTGGTCGCTGGAGCGGTGAGTGACGACTCGATAGTCGTTGAATAAGTGACTTACTGACTCGACTGTAAACAAGACCATACTACAATACAGTACAGTGCTGCATGTGCTGTGTCCAGCAGCCGCTCAGATATATCTCTGTCGGCAGAGGATAATGGCTTATTAACTGATATCGAGTCACAGTGGCGGATTTCAAACTTAACGATTTCAGAGTCGTCTGAAGATGCTTAAAAGTGGACCCCCTCTTACCATCACCGATACCACCACAGATTCTTCAAATATGTTTAGCGTATTGCGAAAGCAAATAATTACCTAGCAATGTTATCTACTGCGAAGTTTGATTTTTTATTATTTTATTATTTTATTATTTATTTTTATTTTTATTTTTTATTATTTTATGAATATCAATCTTTGCATGGCTTGTCCGGAGTTAGCATCACACGTCGGGTCTAGTTCTATTACCTTTTACACCCATCAAGATATGACCATGAGATATGTTTTATCTCAATCCTTCCCACCACCGCCACCCCTCTCAGTCCATATCTCCTTCCCCCATCCCTTCCCATGTGACCAGATTTTCCCCGCGATAACAACAGTTACTGGGGATGGTGATCAAATTCTGTTCACAAAAGTTTACCCCCTGAGCTTCTTACTTTTTACTTCAACATTGGAACACCTAAATGTATCTAAAATCAATATTCCTCTCTCCAAGACTTAGTATCCTGTGCTATTAGTGGCACATATCTTCCACATGTTTCATATCGAGGGCCGTTATTATATTTGTATCGGGGGAAAACACATTTATTATGGTTCAATTGTTTGTAAGATCTTCAACGTGTTGACAAATATATGCCCATTTGCTGCAATAATTAGGCAAATATAGGTATGCTTTTAGAATATTTAAACATAATTATACCAATTAATTTTCATATAAAATCCTGTCATGATGTCGGTATTTTACTTACGAAACTGGGTAATAACAAATAAGATAGATGTTGATGCTTTGAATACATATAAAGTATAATATTGCGAATGTATTACCTATATGTATATTGGTAGGATTCTCATATTCTTCCCTACATTCAAACTATAACGTCATGTAGATGACAGATCTCGGCTGACCAGGGGTCAAATAAGGGCACCGGTGATGGGAAGAGGGAGATGGAGGGGGAATAATTCGAAGGGATGCGGGGCCACATCCTAGTACGTTAGGCTTCACGAATCCAAACAATTACAATACTGATTAGTTGATAACAAAATATAAACAGCTTGGATTCTTGGCGGCGAAGTGAGAAAGCATTCACAGACCTTATTCTGCAGAAATTTAGACTTTGCTGTTCGTCACTCTCTCGAATAAGAATGCTATCTATTTATATACCGGGTATATATACAGTATATATACTACTACTACTACTGCTGCTTCTTCTGTTGCTGCTGCTGCTGCTGCTACTACTACTACTACTACTACTACTACTGCTGCTGCTGCTAGTAGTAGTAGTAGTAGTAGTAGTAGTAGTAGTAGTAGTAGTAGTAGTAGAAGTGAGTAGTAGAAGTAAGTAAGAATAAGGTCTATCGATGAGGCTGAGAAATGGGCGCGACTTTAAGATTACTATCATACAGGAGACGGCACGTGAACCCCACACATACAAGTTGGAACTATATTGTACTTAATATGTACATGTACCATTTGATAGTATCATCTGTGTGGACATAGAATAATAGAACATCTATACTCCTTACATTCGTAGAACAATAGGGTATGTCATCTCCACATATACAGTATTTACAGATAAAAAAGCCTAACCAACAAAGGCATACAGCTTTGTTAATAGTGTAAGCAACGAACATGTTAATTACTGAAATAGAACAAAATAAATATACATATAAATTACTATATTGTGACAATATACTATACTGGTGCTGTGACAATAGCATATATAAAACAAACACTCATATAATATAAGTAGTACATGACAACAACAACAAGAGTTGAACTGGAACTGCAACAATGTGTACATCTGTGTCAATGAATAGGCATTTACAATATCATACAGCATCTTACATAAATAAAAAATACGAGTATAATATTAGAATAATAAAGTGACATTTGAACATAAATTGTTTTGGAATCATAATCACGGAATAAAACATGCAGAATAATGAAGTAGCGTGTTTTCCACATCTGCAAGTTCTCAGTTTTATGAAATCATTCTACGATCGTATTATTATTAATTCATGATATTTTTTTTCTCCACTGATGATAACCGTGAATTATGTGATTTTCTCTTTTTTTTTGTGTGGAGCAAATGTCCACGGGGTTGCGCGGCTGAATTAGCTGGGTAAGCGATCCGAAGTCCATTACTCCATTACATTACTGTTCTTCTGACCTCGGAGCTAAGGCTAAGGCACCATATGGTGCAAAATGGAATAACCCAGAAGCCTTGAAAATGGCGCGACAGTATGAATTACATGGTCTAAAGGCTGACTGCTCTTTCATTTATTGATACCATGTGTAAAAAACATTTTGTTTATTTTTTTCCTTGCTAGAGTTTATATCGTTATAATGCGATCATTGTTTGTCTGCAAATCTTTTATTTTATGTAGTGATAACACATATCTGATTTTCAGTTATTATGCTTCTTTTATCAAGATTGATAACAGATTAGTGTACTTTAATATTTAACGTAGTGGAGCTTCTTTCCTCTTTAAGAAACCCTCAGATAATTGACCACGATGTATCAATAGAATTAATTGTCTGTTTACTCTGCAATTATTTGGTTAAATCCTACAAACAAGATGTGTTTTACTGTCCAACTTTCAAAACAGTACATGCGCGTTTATTTTGACAGTAATGTCCATGGTGCGTGGGGCAATGATAGCCCGGAACTAAAAACAGCTGGTGGCAATGGTAATAAAGTGATTCGACACCGGCCAATGAAGGAACACATCACATACATTAACCGGATGACCACCGGTTAGCGGTCAGAAACAGACCGACACGTCTATTCTCAAAAACCACCATCGGCGGTCCAAGAGATATAGTAAAGCCGTACATAAAATAGAGTTCGAGTCAAATAATTACTGAAATAATTTGTATTTATTGGATGCGTGCAATGAACAGTAAGGTTATGATCCCCGTTGCTCAGAACAGCGTATACAAATGAGTATGTCAAATTTTAGAAACCAGCTACACATGTAAGTCTTGTTGCATGAAACACTTTTATAGCTACAATATGTTTAGCTAATTATGTTCTCGAGTATTGTAGAGCTAAAAGTGTTTTATGCAATGGACTTACACCTGTAGCGGTTCCCTAAAATTTAACGTATTAAAATCAATTGTAGCTATACAACCACTGTTCTATGCAAGGGGGTTCATGCCTATCAATTAATCGTGTAAGAAAGCATAAATGCATCAGATAATGATAGTGACGGCTTGTCAAAAACAATATGATGTAACAAGTATACTTAATATATAGACATGGACTGACTGGGTGACATTGACATGGCTTGTTCATGGTGTCACACACAGGTCACTTGTGTGCTATCAACTTCCAACCTGTGACAATGAATACACCACATGTTTGGCAAGTTTAGAATACATATACAAAATTCTAATTACTTATTACCGTGCAGTGACAAGGTCAGCGTTATCTGATGTCTGAATAAAGGTATGACGTGTAAATACATTACCACACGAGTCAGTTGATGACCAGGTCAATGAATATTATGTATAAGCTAGTTTATGTAGGAATCATATATTATTTATTTTGTTAGTAGAGGGAGAATAACTATATATCTGATCGTATTATAACATATATACCCAGCAGAAATATGTTATCACACAATCAGAATGTATTTGTCATAACAAGGTTTTCAAGGAAGTGTTTCGGAGGTCGTATACCTTCCAATACATAGCTGCTATTTTGTAGAATTACTCTCTCACAAGAAATCAAAGAAGCTGATACTATTGACATTTGTCAATCCCATCTTAAAACGTTTGTATTAATTCAAAGTTATTATATGTAGCACAAATTAGCACACGGTGCCATTCATGTTTACATTATTATTATTATTATTATTAGTAGTAGTAGTAGTAGTAGTAGTAGTAGTAGTAGTAGTAGTAGTAGTAGTAGTAGTATAACGGTGTTCTTGTCTCTCTGTTCTGTTCTGAGAGCGATCTGTCATCTTGCCAATACTAAGTATATCGATCTATTGAGGACGTATTGGTTCTATTATTAATATTATTTATTTATTTATTTGTAACTCACATACAGACATAGATAATGTATGCATGTATAATTGATTCAAAGTCGTGGACACTGGTGTTCGAGTGCAATGGCTGCTAGAGACGACCGCCGATCTCATTAAAATTAACCCTTGGTTCGTTTCAGGGATGCTATATATAGCACTGATTATGATTAATCCAAGAAGGAAGGGTTAATTTGGCTCGCTGGAATTTCACCCATCTGTATTTAGCCTTAGGTAATCAAGTACAAGTATGTTCAGATGGGTCTATATACTTGGGAAGTATTATCATATGCACCCCAGGAAATGTTTGAGTCACTGTTGACGATTTATGAAAACACTACATAAAAAAAAATGGCATGTGACGTCTACTTGAAGCGTCTGGAACTGGCTAAATAAACTACATATCCTGAATCATATAAAGAATCCAAACAAACGTATGCCTTTCAAGGGGGTCTATGTATGTTTCAAGTAGATAAGTCGCTATAGAGTCATTTACTAATAGCCTTAAATCTTACAATAAGCCGAAACAGTGGCTATCCCCGGAGGCACATTTCGTCAACAAAGGCTGCGATCATTTGATGAGCACGGCTGTCTGTCAGCTTATGATTGACACTCGGTTTGATGACATTGACATCGCCCGGTGACGGAGCTGTAGGTTGCAACCACCAACACCGTTGTAAATTGAATATTTCACTCCCGCACGTGCACGTTGCCCACTGTCCGCACGGTCCGTCACAAGTAGCACGGGTAATAGTCTTTGTTGCGAGTTGAAGGGATGATTGGAAATGTGTAGGACACCATGCCCATGGTCATGAATGACAATACGGGATGCCTAGTGTAGCAGGGGCGGATTCAAGGGGGTAGGGGAGTGCTCACCCGGCTTGCGCCCGGAGAATTCTGTTTAATAAACATACATTTTGTAATATTGTTGTAACTAAGTTATATATCATAAAAATGAAATAAAATAATCACTGGAATGGTGTGCCCCCTCATAAATACACTTTGAGCCCCTCCTAAACTGAAAGTCTGGATCCGCCCCTGTGTAGAGTAATCACATTCAACTGGATTATAATTGGAAATTTACTTTGATTTTGAATTCGCTGTAATGGATATAGATTAGAGGTTATTCTACCGCAGCAGTACTATAAATCATATATCGCATTTATTAATAAAATACATGAAAAATGGATTATCTCAAATTCGATTGAGCAATGCATACCAAAATGTACAAACCACTTGGACATCGCTATTTCACAAAACTGATTACACATGTACTATTGCATGCGTACGTGTAATTTTCACATGTCATACCGGCCGCACACTGGAGATTCTCGTCGGCCGACGAAAATCCCCATTGTGAGGTGGTCGGCGACTGCGATTTTTAATCTCGCCGACCGATCTCACAATATCTAGCATGTCTTGATTCGTCGGTGACGAATACAAATAGATACAAATCGGCGACCGATCTCCTACCCACCGCACACTAGGCGATCGAAACCCGACGAAAATCGGCGACGTGTCGCCGACGAGAATCTCCAGTGTGCGGTCAGTATTACGTACACGCTTTATCAACATATCCTAAATGATCGGGAACATAACAAAGATGACAATCGCGAAGATTTTAGGGCTTTATCAGCACATTAAACTAAACACTCCTAGGTGTGATAAACTAAAGGATAATGGTCATGGCCCTCAGTACCCTGATATTAACTTTACAATTTACATATTATGTACCTTTGAATGCATGTGTTGAAGAAATAGTGTGTACTAGTATACTACTGTTATAATAATAATACACATGATAACTGAAATACCATTACTTATAAATGTAGGAATGCCAATACATGTAGTGTAATTAGTTTCAAGTGTTTTTAACAGTAATAGAATAATCAATGTTCACGTTTGATTTTAACGTATGTTATTGTCACAAATGCAATATGGGATCTTACCGACCGTTCCGAGGGATGACGTTAACACGTTACATTGTATATACTAGTATATCATTTTAAAATAATTTTATTCCGTAATTTTACATGTATGTATTTCGTATCTATTGGTGTCCAATAGGCCTCAAATGACCGGGGTGTGTTTTGTTTTATTTGTGTTATCCGTTGTATTTTTATTCTTCACATGACACTTAAATAAACATGCTTCTTCTTATACTTCTTATATTTTGAAAAGACGACAATCTTTCACCTACAATCGACATCAGGTCGCAGAGCTGTGTGCACTCAACAGTCATATAAGTATATTCAACTTCAAACCCTGGAATGCTTATACGTATTACGGCACCTTCTGTTATTGATCAAGTAATATTATTCACGCGCACGTTCTTACACTTTAATGTATGCAAGCCTGTCAAATAATACGTGATCAACATAATTATGTGACGTAATACGCAGAAATTCTCGCGTTTAAAGATGCGCGTGGGAAATGTAACTGCATTCTTCAATGCAATAAGACTTAGATCAATGCAACCAATATGGCGACCATGTGCACGATGGCGACCAATATACCAACCAATATGTAGACCAATAAGGCGACCAATATGACTACCAATAATAGTGATTAATATGGCGACCAATATGGCGACCAAATTATGGCGACCAATATTGGCGACCAATATGGCGACCAATAAGGCAATCAGTATGGCGAATATGACTAAATGACTACAATGGTGCGCAGAATAATACGAGGGCTGATGAAGGCTGCTTCCTGCTGTTTGCTGGCGGAACAGGGAGATGGGTGTCAGACAGTGCTGCGTATCTCCAGGCAAACCTTGCAGAGGAAGTTCCATTTGTGGGTGGCTACGTGTCTGATATGTTGTTGTTATTATGACTGTAAACTTGATATGGCGGTTGTCCGTGGTAATGTTAATTGCCGTATCAAAGCCTATTGCCACGTAGTAACACACCGATTCTTCATTGATGTCAATGGCAACCCTCATATCGCAAACATCGTACATTGCTTAACTTTTTATGAGGTTAATACATTGACATACAACTATATAAGAAATTATGTTGGTTTTGTATGCATGATTTCAAAATATATGTAGTAAATTTGTTCTTAAATGCACGTACATATACATACTTGTGTTTATTTTGTCATTAGTATAGCTTATTAGCCCCTCTAGTCTGACTGAAACCGAATAACAATGATAACGATTATCGACGTGTAAATGGGGTTGACACGTTTACAGCTACCTCCAGATTACCTCGGTTCAAGTGATAATGTATTTTGCCACTTTGGAATTAAAGGCACTTAGTGTTAGTACATAATAACAGTGATTATGATATCGTATAAAACGATGAAGTGTACAAGAGATAAGGGCGGGTCAATATACTATTGTCATTAGCAAGGACACGGTGACACATGACACTAGGCTGGCCAATCCACGCCACGCACTTGCTGGTGATTATGTCTGATTATTGACCAGTATGTAGATAACATATCTGGCATCCGTACCCGCATACATACAAACAAACGCAATAGGCGCGCACGTTATCTTAAAACATCTTAGTAATGTGTTTGTTTGTCCATCAGGAGGTATAACTGGTATACCACGAACATTCACATTAATAACATAAAGGAAATATTCAAAATAATGTACATGCATTATAAGCAACATATTGGATAAAAACAAAATTACCGATTAATTGTACTCTTTCAATGTATATAAATATTATACCCATACGTGGAATGTAGTACATACATACAATCATGTTTGTACTTCCAAAAACCTTGCCACCTCTCTATGGCCTTTAAGGCATTCAGTCAAGGGATGCAAACATGACGACTGCAAATGCAATGCAATGTAGACCTGAAGAACCCGGATGAAGGTGAGATCACCATTCGGCAATGTCCCCTCCAGTTATTTCCCATTACTCCACAACAATCTGTGCATTATTTTGGTTCCCTGGAGTTGCAGGGGAGAGAGTACGAATGGCGGGACCATGTGGTACAACGGATGTCTTCAAATATAATACTCCATTCCAAAATTATTTTGCCTCGCAGACCGGCTCCACGGAGCTGCACCTATGCCACCGAGTGTGAAGACCTTTGGAGGTCCAACCGCCATGAACCTTCGAAGGTCCAACCGCCATGAAATGCCAAGTGAGTGCATGGTTGAAGATTAGTCTCAAACAATCATCCATTTATGTGAGAATATGTTATTTACTGATGTACTTATCCCCCAGCACTCGCCGAAATAAATGCAATGCAATTAATGTTGTGATGTGTTGCCGAGATTGACCAATACTAAGTCATGCAGCTTTACATCAGCTGACCTACCTGAAGCATGGGAGTGGGAGAGCTGTTCTTGTCTGTAGGTCAAATCATGATTGT
>JAUTBX010134974.1:7434-19192 GCA_032361465.1 Lepetodrilus tevnianus | reverse complement strand
CTATTAAGGGTGGTATTATATTATATTATATTTCAATATGGGGGGTCATTGAATAATCTATTCCTACAAAAATGGTATGATCCTTAGTAAATTTTGAATAGTACCGTTATGTTGCACAACATGCACTCATTTATCAACTTTAGTTTAGTTTGAATTGGTGTTAAGATCAGCTTTCAAAATTATTTGACTTGCATTATAGCTGTCAAGTTTACGTTGGATAAAATTAATCCGAAATACCAATGGTAACTTCACTACTACAATGCAGATAGTACATCCTATCGTGATAACATAGGCATGGTAACTTCCACAAACATTAAAGCACTCAAACAGAATGTGATGGGTGTTGCAAATATGATGTGGTTTTACTTATGTCTATTATTATTATTTCTCATACTTTCTCATTATAGAGCTCTATTCACAAGAATCTGCACTTTCAGGAATGAAATGACCGGAAAATGAGCCGATTTATCGATAACAGCTCATTTGATAGGAAAATAATCACTATATGTATTGTAGTACCGCATCATCAGTTCTTCAACCATCTCCATGCTGAAGGCAACCGGAGATGCCCTAAACAGCAGTGCTTGTGCCTAATTCAGCATGGAGAGGGTTAAGATTAGGTCATATGGACTTTTGAGTGAGTAATATTAGCTCAGGACCTTTGGGTCCAAAGTTTTGATAATCAGCTGTTGTACCACCAACCATAGCCTGAACGGGCTACTGCCAGAAGCATTAATCTATAAGAGGCCACAAATATCAATGGTGCCAATGTACTCCATCCCATCGATGGAATCGAGACATGAAAGAGAATATTGGCAGATGTGTTTGAAAGACCACTCTTTGGACAAAACATGGCCGACCACACTAAATTTAGATCTGGGAAATCAATGACCTGATTATTCCAAAGAACTCTCTTTCAATGGTGTATCTATCAATGAATTAGGTCTTGATTTATTTAGTACACATGTATTTTGGAAATTAATCAACTATGACCTTGAAGTTACATGACCTTGATCAAGGGACCATCTCAAGAACATTTCAGTGAGTGAGTGAATATGGAGTTTAACGTAGCTGCAGGAATCTTACACCCATTTGTGACGAAAGAACATTTCAGACCCAATACAATCTAAACCCAGTGGCCCATTCAAGATCAATCTAGATCTGTCACAGACTATGATCTGAAAGTGTCAGTTCTTCTATGACCTTGAGAATGGGGCAAGATCTCAAGGTCACCATAACTGGAATCAATCCAAGGGGGCATCTCAAAGCCAATTTCCACCAAATTCACAGGAATTCAAGTGCATATAGTTGGATTGAATTGGTAATTTTTGTTGCAGTGGCAACATACTTTTTGAAGCATTACCATTTATTTTTAAAACATATTATTTAAGTTTTCTTTGTTTAATTTAGGGTGTAAAGCCACGTTCAAGATTATTTGAATCATATCATGACTTGTATCATGCTGCTTGTACTAGATCAAATTTCCACCATCTAGTGGTACTAGCTTGCTGAAATATTCTGCCACAGAATTATATTTATGATACGGAGGGGGGAGGGGGGTGTACAGAGACCAAGAAAGCATGTAAGGACAGATTGTCCCACAGTCCTACTGTCCATATTATCCCACCACCCACAAACCCTTACCACCCTCAAATGACCCATTTAATCTGTACTTAGATCTGTCATAAGGAGTTGAAGTAGCACTTCTCAAGCATGGTTTATCTTGCCACCCAATGTCCACATAATTCACGGTGAGTTATGGCCTCATGTATTCCAATGGGGCAAACATGGGTGTTTGTATGATATATGTAATAAGGAAACAAAAGTCTTGTCAAAATGGATACAACATGAGAATACATTCATGAGAGAATCAAGATTTTACAGAGAGTGAATTATTGTTTTAAGTCACAGCCAGAATACTTAACCCACTATATGTGACGTTACGATTATACAGAATATTACGATCATATAGTCTTTACAAAGGGTGGCCATTTTGGAATAATGATATTGTGATGGTATAGAAATTATATAATAATTGTTAAAAAATCTGGCCCCGAGATTGCGAAACTTTTGAGTATGAATTCATGCTAAAACTCAAAAAATAAATATGGGGATTTGTGAACAAAACTTTGAGTTGAGCATGAAATCATACTAAAAAAATGTTTTGTAATCGCGGGTGCTGAACTACGCTATGCAAGGTATGTGTTTCACTATGCCTGTATCTACCACTGTTCTATCAATCACTCAGGCAGTCTGATGGTATTTAGGCCACGATATTACAAAACCTTTTCAAGTACAATTTCATGCTCAACTCAAAATTTTGTCCACAATTCCCCGTATAAAATTTCAACTTGATCATCAAATCACACTCAACAAGTTTAGTAATCTCGGGGCCAGACACCCATTCTGATATGACTCACGGTGAATACATAATTGAATAACAAATTTCTGTGTTCCAGCTCCAAATTATCTATACATGTATGCAGATACATGCGATACGGATCAGTAACTTTTCACGAACACTTTGTGTTGAATTAAAAACATGTAATATAAATATACTTGAGTATTTCTGCATCACTGAACATGAAATGATGTTCTACTGGATGAGTCTGATGTATGTTATTCTTTGTCGTCGCAAACATTGAAAATATTCACAATCGTCCTTCAACAAAAACTTTGACATAAACCTGTGGGAACAACCATGAACATATGTGTATTTCTCTCTCGCCGTGGTCTGACAGGTATACAGAAAGTTGAGATGTTCACATTTTGACGTATTTAATGAAAAATGTCCCCCTTGGAAATCTGTATTAGAACTCTTATGACAAAAGAGGGAGTAAATGTCGCGCCGACAAAGGAGTATATTTGTCATGAGAATTTTAAGCTTTGACGCGTGGAGATATAAACCTGCAACTATCTAGGAAGCACGTATGTTATGTGCATGAATTAGGAATATACCTAAGAAACTGAGACCTGTCACACAACTGACGGACATTTTGACCTCAACAACTTCTTGTCATGTCAAAACATCACCATTGAAAAATTACATAAATTTTGTTATCTCGGTTTTGTGAATATTCATTTTTCATTTACACGGATACTTTTATAAGGAAAATGATATGACG
The DNA here is from genome assembly GCA_032361465.1 of Lepetodrilus tevnianus. Lineage (NCBI taxonomy): Eukaryota > Metazoa > Mollusca > Gastropoda > Lepetellida > Lepetodrilidae > Lepetodrilus > Lepetodrilus tevnianus. Next base: position 16,067 of record JAUTBX010134974.1, on the reverse strand, counting down.
CCATGTACATATTACTCACTAGAAAGGTATTTGTCTAGAGGAACGACACCCGAGACATAACATGAAAAAGAAAACCCATATACAGAACACTAATGTATTCAGACACCCTATACTTAACTCTCTCCATGCTGGAGGCAACAGGAGATGCCCTAAAGAGCTGTACCTGTGTTTAATCCAGCATGGAGAGGGTTAAAGTCTAACATCCATTTGCTGTTGACCTTTGACCAGCGGTACAGGTTATCTTTACGAAAGAGGGAGCTTCCAAAGGAGGAAATATTTTCCTAGGTTACATCAACAACCATTACTATGTAGGATGACAGAACCCGATCTTTCTGTTCTACTTCTATCTGATAAGTCGCAGTGACCTCTCAACAAAAAATGTGTGTCACAGACTGTGACTCAAATTCAAAATTGTATACTGCATCACTACAAAAACGTTTCAAGATTATGCATACAAAATTTTGAAACTTTAATGTGCCGATGCTATTAGCCAAACAGATAGCTCATAATTGAGTTGTCAACGCTTTGAATGGTAAATAAGCTGGTAATTGCGATGTTAGCGCTTTGAATGGTAAATGATATTTCATTGGTTATACATTAGCTTTTTATTGCATCTTGAAAGATCGTCATGACAAAGGCCTCAATGGGGTTTCTTTAGATCTAAGAGTTTCAAAGTTGTAGAGACTAAGATTTAATTTTAATAAATAAATAACAAATTTAAATGGTGGTATTTTCAATAAATTTAAGAGTGCAAAGTTGTCAAGATAGTTCCAGATTTAATACTAATGAAATTGCGGTCTCATTGAACATAAAGGTGGCCATTTTCCACCTCGATGCAAAAGGTAAAGGCGATGGTTCACTTCCTTATTAATATGAATCCCCTATTCGTTGCTATAAGTACCACACAAATGTTTGATTTTATATCAAGGCTCTAATAATATTACTAGTACCATAATATCACCATAAAAATATTGGGTTTTAGTTGTTGTAAGATTTATTACAAACAATCCCTACCTGTTCTATGTCGAAGAATGTGAAGGTTCGCTTCCCATGATGGTGACAGTCGTCATCGTCATCGTCCTCGATGCCCTCGTCATCGGCGCCCGTCGCCTCCTCGTCATCCTCCAGCTCCTCGGTCATCCGACCAATCAGCTCCTCCAGGTCGGGCGAGAGTTGTCTCTCCTCCGTCTCGCCCATGCCGTAGTCCATGGAGTGGTAGATGGCCAACCCCAGCGCCTGCACTGCCTGTGAATAGACGGAACCCAGTCAGTGATCAGGAACCCAGTCACAAGAATCAGAAACCCAAGTTTCACAAGTCAAAAACAGCTTAGAAAAGTCAGAAACCTAGTCACAAAAGGTCACAACCAAGTAGTAAAGTCAGGAATCTAGTCAAAGATCACATTCAAAAACACAGGCCTAAAGTACAACATTTTTGTGAATCTCAGGATTTGACAAATCATTCCATTTGCTATTGTTATAGTTTGTGTGTGATCGGTTGTTAGGTAGATGTCTGATGGGACTTAGTTAAAAAAAAAAGTTGTTGATGCTTCTTGATAACTTTATTGTTACTGCACTTTGTTTTACAGATCTAAAGCAAATGTTTTACGAGGTTCATCTGGAAGAACTAAAAATTTGACAAACACTCATCCAAAAATAACCTTCACCCACAAACACCCACAATGCACTCCCACTTATGTACACCACGCCATCACACACACACACCCCACCATGTGTACCACCACACCAACATACCACCCCCACACACACACCAATATATCCACCATACACACCCATACATACACATTAAAAAACGCACATGATTGGTGAGTGAGTGAATTATTGTTTTACATCACAGCGTGACGCACACAATGTGTACAAAATTATACATCAATACAATTCAAGCCGGAAACAATGGCCTACATAACTTGTTCTATTTCAAACAACATCTGGTTTAAACTGCAATATCCACCAAATCCAATCGATCAGTGCTGCACGACTGAAACATATATTTCTGGATACGATAAATGGAAAACAAACACTAGTCTAGAAGGGTAAAAATCCTTTTTAGATTAGACAGACGTTTATATTGTGATCTCTCGATAATAATTTTAGCTATTTTCAACCATTATGGGACACTGAGTGATGAATGTAAACTGATATAATCAAACCAAAAAAAATAATAGATGTCAACCTGATTTCAATGCTATTTGATGAGCACAGTTTGAAATGAGGTCGAATGAGATATTATTTCACGTGTGGAAAACATACCATAATGATGAATGTTTGCAAAGCCATTATCTTTTATTCCCGATATAGTTTTACACTGATCAAGATGAAATCATACATTATGTCCGTCAAGAATTGGCAAGAATAAACATGATTTAGGCCATACATGAAGGTCATGTCACTACAACATTGTGTTCACATTGACATTGCTTGAAGTGTTTTTATCTTTTCATTATGTGTTTTATACTTATAGAAAACTCAACTACACAATTTAATACTTTCCATAAAAGATAATCATGATATAAAATACCAGATCGACCCACTAAAATATTCTCAAAGTACTACATTATTACCCAAGGTCAATGGTTCAGTGCGCACTCAGTGTTCTTTCTCAACTCCCTGGGGAGTATACAAGTATTAACGTTCTCCTTACTGAACTCCATCACTATTGTCATTCACAAATTATTATTAGTAGTATTATTTATAAATTGTTGTTTAGAGCCACCTTTAGGATTCTGTTACTTGTACCAAGGCTTGCCAGTTTTAGGGCAGGAGAAAACCTGCAACATCAGTAGCACTGAGTGTTACAGTAAACCTGCGAGCATCAACTGGTCCTGAAGGTCCAAGGATGGTATCTGCATTGCCATGGCACAGACAATGCATCCTATCACGACATTCATAAATGTTCTTGCGACTATTCCAGAATGGAAAAGATTCAAATCTCCTTCAAAACTAGTTGCGAAATTGACCATCCAAACGCTGAGATTTGGAGGTAAACTTCCGCAGTATCTTTAGATTTAACACGTAGTAGTCAATCAACAATTTCTATCATTCACGTACAAGTTCGACAGCACAGTATACATGCGCACTAAGTTACGGAAACACAGACACAAAGTCGCAAATAGTCATCAATGCATGGACTGATCAGGAAATGATCAAAAGTCAAATAGTAACTTAGAAGAAAGTTGAACTAATTTCAACAGTAACCCATACATAGTGAAAGTAACAGTGTGCCGTGAGAACACAGCGTAGTTGACTATTTTTTGCCGAAACAATTTACGCATGGATGTGAAAGGGTGGTTTTACTTGTCGTAAACATGGCCTTCAAAGTAGCGGTGTTCCGTTTCAGAGATTGTCAGTCAACTGTCTACACGGCAGTTTAACATGTTGAAAGTTTCTAATCCAGTACTATCTTCCGGTGTAGTCTTAAAGCAGTCAACAACTTTACAATTATCAGCGTCAATCTTTTTTTTAGGGGGGGTTGTCTAAAAATTACGTTTTCTAAATGTTGATCATTCAAATGTTTTATTTATTAAACTTTTGTCTGGTTAGACGGAATAACTTTTAGAAAACATTGAAGTAACCTTTGAGTATCATCAAGTATTATATTAAATATTAAATAACAACTTTAAATTACAAGAGACCCAGCTTCAAATTTGTCGCAAATAAATTAATTTCTTCAACGCATCTGAAATAATTATTGAATCTGAAAACCTGATTGTCGCGAATTGGTAAAAGTGACGTTAAACTCCTTAATCACTCACTCACTGAACTGAAAACTTGAACACAAACTTCCAATATATCCGTCGAATGACGAAGCAAAATATTTATTTGAAAGCATCGGTTGAACCAGGAATTCATGGTATAAAATTGGGATCAATGGGTTCAAAATCGCAATGACTTCCTCATAAAGCATTAATTTAGTTTTATTACACTTCAACCTAACCACTTCACCATACCATGCGATACCTCTTTTCTTTACTACATCAATTCTAATTTCCTCTCTCTTCATCAGATCATAATAAACATTCCTGGTCCGCCATAATAAGAGGTAAGATCACAAAGAAAGTACCCTTCTTTCAAAACCCCTGACGAGAAATAGGTGTAATTTACTCCAAGTTTTCTGGACGTACTCGACAAAGAATTGCCACACCGTGGAGTTTTTGTATAACAGTTTCCACCACGTTACAGGACATTACGGTTTACGGCCGACGAGATAAACATAAGGCTTTGGAAACAGCTGATTTGAGGCGTCTTGGATCGATTTGTCAAAGCAACACATAATTGAGTCACTTCTTTTGGCAGGACTGAACGCAGACACAACACGAGAAGTGATTTATGGCGGGAACATTGTGTCGAAAATCGCCATGTATTGTGTCTGGGAAATCTCTAGGTATTGTGTACCCGAGGCCAGAAGGGCACAACGGCTACGAGACATTCCAGACATAGAAGCGAACAAGTCGTGAAAAGCTCCAGATTGTAAACTCCAAATAATGAGGTTGTAAAACTATGATATTAGTTATGCTGCATTACTCTTTACGAGAGTGTCTGAGACTTTGGGTCGCAGCCACGAGTCGAGTCGGCCGGCCAGTAATAACACAGGCACTTCTTACCCACTGTAAGTAAGTAACCGAACACCTACCCGGAATATATCATTTACCCGTTGCAGACGAAAGGAGAGATTAATAATAAAATGGTTTCCGTGGACCGTTGCAAGGTTAAATCCATGCATAGTCCTTGGATTTTAGTTGTATTTTTTTTTTAATATTCCACACATAGCTTTAACAAACTTTGCTGTAATGTGGTTTATGGTTAGATTACAATTTAACTCTCTCCATACTGGAGGCAACCGGAGATGCTCTAAAGAGCTGTGCCTAATCCAGCAGGGAGAGGGTTAAAGCTTGTACACGCCGAAGATCGAAATGTTCTTGGGACCAGGTACAACACACTTGAACCATCATGATACGACAGTTTCAATAACAGACACATTAGCGTCCTTTAACCCTCTCCATCCTGAAGGAAATGACAGATGCTTTAACTCTTTCCCTGCTGGATTAGGCACATCTACAGCTCTTTAAGGCATCTCTGGTCGCCTTCAGCATGGAGAGAGTTAAAGAGCTATGCCTCCAGCAGGAAGAGGGTTAACGCTTCACCAAGAAACCAAGCAATTCAATTTCATCCCAGGACGCCTACAAGGACTTCACAGATCGAATTCTGCTTCATTTACCATGCATTGCGCAAGTGTGTGTGTCGGGATGTCACATCCCAATGCTTCAAGTGTTGGTAAGCTCCGTGAAAGAGAGCCATAGCCAGCCGCAAATGGTACGAGCCCCGGGGGTCCTATAGGTTTAACCCGGGGGTCCTATAGATTTAACTAGGGGGTCCTATAGGTTTAACTAGGTCTGTAATATACAGCTGGTACAGGCAGGACAGGGGGGCAACAAGAAAAAATCAATGGTTTCCGCATCACTTTGATGTATTCAAGTGTAATGGTGGCATCACTGGCAGCCGTTCTGTTGGCCAATCCAGAACTGGAAATGCTCTGTCTTCCTAACGCAGAACACTGGAATTTGCCCTTTCAGCTCTTTTAGGACGATTTATAGGCTATTTAACCATCTTCATCTTGATGGCAACGAGAGCTGCCAGATAGAATGGTGTTCAAGATTAATCCAGCAGGGAGAGGGTTAACCTGATGATGGCAACTGTGTACAGTTGTTAAGTACAGAAAGTATTACATTTAATTGTTCTAGCAGGGAAAGGTTTAAACTGAAGTATATAATAATCAGCAATTTACATATAGGCCTACTTTCAATCAAGATTTATGATGCTAAACATTGTCAAGAACACATTTTATTAAAACAACTGCAAACACTTTTTTTCAATCTGTACAACACTCCAGGTATATTTTTACATTTAACCCGCTTAATTAATACAATTTCATTACTATTATTTTTAAACATAAAAGTAGTTAATAATCCGGTCACCCCAGTCCCATTTCGACGTCAATATTCCTCCAACCATCGCTAATTCCCTACAATTTAGTAGAAATGCAAACCCCTTAATCAGCGACCTACACCAGACTGATAAAGTCAATAATTAACTTTTCACTCAACCATACGAATATCTCCCCGAAGTAGTCTGTATAATCAAGTGGCTAACTACGTTAAAATAGACAGCAGCTTCCCAGGAGACCAACTGTGCAGTCGCTACTTGCTTACAACCACAATAAAATGTATGAAAAATGCATGTGCAGTACAGCTATGCATCACGGTACTATATGCTGAACAACTACTTCTGGATGGAGACCATTAAGCATGAATAACAGACACTAAACTGGTTATAAAGAACAGGCAATAATTAAGTCATTATTGTGCAATTAATTTCCCATAATTTTAAATTAATTTGATGAACAGTTTCTAAATCAATTAATTAAAAAAAACTACATACAGGTTGTCTGACATAATTATGTAATTTCAAATTTGGATGGAAAACGGTATAAACTATTTTTATAGATTATGCACAATCAATTCTCTGTATATGATATACTTGGGTGCCACTATGAGCTAAAAGGCTAACAAAACTAATACCTACGCGAAATACAAACTAACACGGATGTATATGCAAACTAACACATACGTAAAATACCTCAAAACGATACCCATGAAAAAAATATACATAAACAATAGGGGGCGATCTCAACACGCCTACGCCACAATAAAAATGGGTGCCTGGATACATGATCTTTGATCCCCCCGATACTTAAATTGCGCTATTTTTGTGTAAACAAAAGCCAAGTCCATGTAACTAAGGGAATGCCTTAGAGAGAAATAAACATGCTGAAACCGATAAGATTTGGTGTCTTGTTCCGAACCTTTGCATGCAACGTAAAACTAAACCCGTTGTAGGTATCAGGTTTAAACGATGGGGGTAACTGTGAACCAGTTTCGATACCATATTAAAGATATAGATACGGGATAAGTTAGCTATCGGATGGGCAACATGAAATGCTATCTACCCTACAGTGGTGAAGACATTTGGAGGTACAAAGGCGACATTTAACCCTCTCCATGCTGGATGCAACCAGAGATGCCCTTAAAGAGCAGTGTCTGTCTAATCCAGCAGGGAGAGGGTTAATAGGTACAAGGGCGATTAAATGTTGTGAGCAAAAAACATACATAACATTTTGAAAACCAGTTTGAAATGTGGATAATGTAGCTTGTTGCCCAATATACTTGTGTAGACAAATCAAATGTACTTTCAGGTAAAAATATGCTTGACAATGAAATATGTCAACAAACCGATATTATGCAAATTTAAACTTTTTACTTAACCATCATATAAGTAAATTCAGCACTGTTTTACAGTACTGCAGTTAATTACATAGGGGTTGTGTGTCAAATCAGATATTTCCTGACAAAGCAGTCCTGGTTTACACACGCCAATGTCACACTTGATCTTTACCATCTCCGACTTTGCCGTCGTTTACACGAGAATAATTGCGTGTGCATTGGCATACACTTATATTTGTTATTAGAGTTTGTGATGAAGACCAAAGAAATGTCAAATTAATAATATTTCAACATGGCATTTTTCTGTTATTTTATAAGTTATTTAAAACTAATTATTGCCGATGAGCAAATTATTATTGTCTGTCCATCAACAATAATACTGAAAACACACAGCTCTCAAGGCCATTATGATTTTTAATTATTATGTTTTTCCTTTGGATAATATGTGTATAATCCAAGACAAGATTGAAAGAGAAATATTCATTGACGCCAACAAAAACCAAAGCTAATACACAAGACAAATATGACGGTTTTGGGGGTCGGACATTTTGTAGATTTAACAAGAAATTTGTATAATTTCTGTGCAAAATTTAATCTCATTACATAATCTAATATTATCACTTCTTTGAAAAGTTGACAATGGAACATCACCAGTTGAATAATTATAAGAAAATTATCCACTGAAATACTGATGATTTTCCACAATATTCATATTTATAGGCAAAGCCTCGTTCGTATCTGGTAGAAACTTCCACCACCTTGAGTGTACTTTTTCAATTCCATACGACTACCAATGACGGATTCTCTGAAACATGAATCAACCAGGTCATTTACTCGCTCAGAAACAAGACAGCAGAAATATCTATGTACATAATCTACCTAGTACCTGTTTTGTAAAACAACCAGACACAAATTTCCACTGTCTTTCATCTTGAATATATCTTCTGGCTCTCTTCCTTTAATCAAAATTGCTTTGGATTGAGATACAGATTATTTTTAGCCTGGGAATCGATTTGTGGATCAATGTTTCTCCTCACATCAGACCTAACTTGGGATGGACAGATGATGGATTCCGTGTGTGTGGCTCTGAAGGAAATAGAGGCATTTCACTGCATTTCCTGTTTGGCTCAACCTAGTGGTACTAATACAGTCTTTAGGCAAATTAGTGGAGCCAACATATTCTTTAGTGGTTCCTACATACATTCTTTAGTGGTTCCTACATATATTCTTTAGTGGTTCCTACATACATTCTTTAGTGGTTCCTACATACATTCTTTAGTGGTTCCTACATATATTCTTTAGTGGTTCCTACATACATTCTTTAGTGGTTCCTACATA
>JAUTBX010134863.1:0-15222 GCA_032361465.1 Lepetodrilus tevnianus | reverse complement strand
TGTAGGGGTTGTACAGTATGGGTTGTAGGGGTTGTACAGTATGGGTTGTAGGGGTTGTACAGTATGGGTTGTAGGGGAATATTACTTTCCATAAAATATGGTTTACACCTAATTGACCAAATTGCATGCAATGTTATGTGAAAGTGCAATCCACACATTTTTTGGTTAGTTGTGCGTTTAATTTTATGCACTGTTGTCCACAATTTAATAGATTTTTTTGTGGTTATTTGGTTGCCATGGCAATGAGGGATGTCTACCATCCCAATAACAACAGGATCACGACAAAGGAATGGTTACTAAACACATATTAAAACTAAAACACATATTAATACATAATAACTGCACAGATTTATATGTTTTCTTGTACAGGTAGTATTATATTAAATTTATATTGAATGGATAAATTATTAACTTTTATCATTAAAGAAATCATCATCATTGTCTTGCATCATATTCTTTCTACAATGTCTATCTTGTTTTTTCATCTGAAGATTATTTAATATTTATACCAGATATATCTTTGCAATCTTTAGTTAAATATGTTCTTTTTCATTATACATATTAAATGAAAATATAATACTATTTTCATAAATGTATTATTTTATTATTTTTCCAGGGCAAATCGAAGAAGAGTGGTCCTTTAAAAGCACTAACATCAGTTTTCGCATCAGACGAGAAACCCACGAAGGATAGCACATGGGTGACGGGAAGTCCGTCTTCCCATTCCAAAAGCGACCAATCAAAAAGCAAGAAATATCAAAGCAAGGATGACAGTATTATGCTAAGTAGAAAGAGCAAGGAAAAGATAAAGCAGAACCCGTACGCAACAGTGAAAATGTGGCGCCCTCTATCCATAACGACCAGTTCGTCCAACGACGATGACGTCTATCAAAACTTTACAACTTTCGATGAATTCCGCGATATGTCGACGCAACAAAAAAGGGACGATGTTCTAAAACAACATCCCATTAAAGTCAAGAAAAGCATATCTTTCGATGACAACGTGAAAGTGGATTTTTCTGAAAGTGTGTCAAGAGAACCCGAGTTTACAAAACTGAACGGTAGTGTGATTTCAGACAGAAGCGTGCCACAAAAAGATCCGTCCTCCATGTTGTTCCCATTGTCGTCGGTATCGGACGAGAGTTATTCTGTGGTCGGAGACTCCACAACGGACTCTATCAAGACCGTGTTGGACAACGTATACGACATCGATGACTGTGAAAGCGCAAGCAAAGACGTCGACCGACTCCTCTCGGATTTGAAATCCACAATGGAGTCCTTGAAGGGTTCTCGTATTGACCGCAGCGAAAAACAGTTTGAGATCTGTCGAGAGGAACTGATAAAACAAACCAAATTGTTCGTCAACGATGCCAAGTTATTAGTCAGCAGTGCTACGCATACGCGCGAGAAACTAGCGATATATTTGGACCGCGGCATGCACACGCTTGCACACGTGTTTCTTCACAGTCAGGCCGTTATGCTGATGATGGTGTCGTCATTCCAAGCCCAGCATTTGGGATTTGAAGTCATTAAAGTGTCAAACGCTTTTAAAAGTACCTTAAACGCAGCCAATGCAGCGTGTGGGAAACCTCTGACCGATCCGCACATGAAATACCTGATGCGCCAGGCAACAAATCTCGCATCTTTGCTCAGCACTATCCTGAAATCACTCAAAGATTTACGAAGTAAATAAAACCTGTTTGTTTTATTTTTTAAGAAAATGAAACAATTTTATCGGCAGTATGCCTTTAAATCAAGCAATTGTGATATAATGTTACTTGCTATATACAGGATGTATAGTATATTTATTATCTTGACCTTGCAACACTTAATATGTGTTTTTATCAGCAATTGAAGTATTACACGAGTGAGAAAACTCTCAAGCTTTTGCAGCCATTTCACTTGGACTAACAGTGAATTTGCTTTGATAAGCTAACAAACATCTATGCTGCATGCACAACATTACTAAATCACGATGCAAATTTATGCGCATATTTCACCTCGGATAATGTGTAAGTGTAACGTCGCCATAGATTTTATTTTTATGTTATCCTCTTCTTGTTAACAACCTATTGTGATATATTTTTGTTGATTTTCTTGTTTCAGATGAAAGTTTTTCCATGCGTTTATGAGTGGCTGGCATGTTAGTCTTGGTTACGATTGTTTATGTGGGTGAATATGGTAAAACTGCATCTTGTATTCTATTCTATACGATGCATGACTTGCCATTAACCATAGAATTGTGTTACCATGGTTAACCTAACAATTCAGTAATACATACAGCATGTCCTAACTAATCCATTTCTAACACAATGCAATACAAGATGGTTGATACACTTATTTTCGGTACCCTGGTCAACTGTTTTGTTTTTAGCTTGCAAAATCTGATGAAGCTATTTCAGACTGAATGTTATAACTTGGAGCATAACTATTGAGTTAAAATTGATCAGGGTTTGTAGTGCAAAGAAATGTTCATATGTTTAAAATTCCCACACCCATTTTAAATATAAATTCACTCGTGCCAAAACAAAAGTGGATTTTTAGTTTTGGTGGCAAAAAATAAAATGCAGGTTAATCAATGTGATGTGATATCTTGTACCATGATATTATGTTTACTGTACACATTGTACACATTCCACCTACCGGTATGTAATTTTACAATTAGTTCAAACAACAACATTTACATTTTTAACCCTCTTCCTAATGGGAGCAATCTCGGATGCCTTATAAGACAGTGATTGGGATTAAAATAGCAGGAAGAGGGTTAAAATTAACTGTCCATTTTCCACAAAATTCACTGATTTACTCATTTATATTTTCATCAGACAGAATTCCAGAAGAGCTGACTGTCTCGTGGACAGATGTTAAAATCTGTTATTTTTTGTTTGTTTACCTAACTAGTAACTACCGTAACAGTTAAATGCCAGTTTATTTCAATTTACCAGATTTGTTCCTGAAGAATGTGTGCGTTTAATATCTAAACTTTATTAAGATGTCTCCACACTGTTTGTTTACAAATATGTCTCATTACTGTAAATCATGAAATTAACGCGAGCAGAATATTAATGCGAAAATGCGACCGCCGTATTGTCGCATTTAATTGCTGTGCATTAAAGGTAATTACTGTGAACAAACATGTACGGAGACATGACCGTTCGCATTTTATTGTTGTCGCATTTACGTCTAAAATATAGAGGTCGCATTAAATTAGTGATGCATTAATTTTGTGATTTACAGTATATTACTTTGTTGTGTATTTGGGTGAAAGATTCCCACTGACACGCGAAACAACAAATCCTTGACTCACTCGTTATGTTACTCCAACGAGGAAGTTTACGCAGTTGCTCAACAGCCACCAACATTAGTGTTGTTGTTTACACGCAGATACAGTTAAATCGGATTCTATTTAAATCGTCTGAGTATGAGCTTCAGGGATAATTTAATTCCAGAAGGAGATTAAATCAAATATTATTTTTATTTGTAAAATTGTATTCGTGTTTGTTTCATTTATCCAATAAGCAAACTTGCACGTACGTATGGGTATGTCATCACGTATGGGTATGTCATCATGTATGGGTGAAAGATTCCCATTGTGATGTAAAACAATAACACGCTCGCGTAGACCTGGTGAGATCAATTTCTTGAATTTTTAACCACTTCTCTTCGGAAACAGACTCGTCGCAGATGGGTGAAAGATTCCCGCAGCAACGTTAAACTCCATATTTACTCACTCACTCGGAAACAGACTATTTTCCGAGTGAGATATTGTCGTGAATTCATCTAATCGATCAATATTGCATATTACATATTGCATACTGTTAAAGAGAATTATCAATAATAAAACAATAGACATTGCTTTAAGTCTGTTACAACCTTGGTAAATATGTCACCAAAGATTAAATACTAATATAATAAATTATGAAACACATATAGACTCTTGCACCCAGGTAACTTTGAAATAGCGTGCACTATTCTTGCACATTGATCAATATATATCACATAGTCAATAGATATATTCATATAATTATCATATATACCATGACTAATATCAAATGCATAATTGCTCTTCTAACCTGTGATATATCTGTGCATAGCTCACATCTGTGCTATAGTAGCGTCTGTCTCACATATAGATATAGATATAGACATATATATTTACATTACGTGCAATTATGGAATATTTTGTTACCGAAATACTGAATGTATTGCTCTTGTTCAAGATATTGCTGCATATTAATTTTTGAAGTTCTCGTATCCACTAAGAGACGATAGCGCTCTCGTAATTTCCAAATCGCCATGTGTAAGAAATCACTACGATAACGCTGTGGTCATTTAGTGGGTACGAGAGCTTCGTAAACGCAATCCAGAAAGGGAAATAGGATACATTTCAAAAGCCACTACAGCAATATAATATTGTACCACCATTATTTTATGCTGACTTGCATATTATAAAGATTATTAAAAGTCAGTTAATACAAAGGAGATAATTCAAACCCAAGGGAGCTAATTGAAAGCCAGTTAATGAAAATCTTGAAATTCCGCATATCTATGATATTTTGTATATTACCGTATGTTGACTGTTTAACTTGAGTGGTATATTCGCAAATCATTGAATTCCATCAAAGATTTTATCATAGAAATTAATTTGTATATGGATTCTATGTGTTAAATATTATTAATGTACATTATATGCATGTATCTTTTCAACAGGAACATTATTCTAAAGATGTTTGACAGTTATAGAAGGAAAAAAGTTTACATTAGCAACTTCATATATCTCTATTATTAATACATTAACAGAGCTATGGTCAATTAATACAATTGTAATACTTTTGTTCAAATTATTTACATGATTCAAATCATAAAATTGATTATAACAATTTTCTATTATTATAATTCACAATGTTTAAAAATTACATTTGAACTTTATTTTTTAAAGAATAATTTCCTGTACTTTGTGTTGCCATGAATGCTAGTACAGTATATTAATTAATATTGCTAATTCAATGCAGATTGATTAAAAGTACAGGTACTAACACCTTATTAACCCTCTCCATGCTGTAGGCAACCTGAGATGTCCTAAAAAGCTCTGCCTGTGCCAAATCCAGTAGGGAGAGTTCTAACCCTGTATTATTGTAACTATTCGTATGACCATTTAGAAAAGTAATGTGAAGATATTACATAATTATGTATTTATTATCAAGATACTTCTTACTAGTTGTGCCCATGCAGAATTATATTGTTTTAACCTCTTTCTGCTGGCGGCAATGGGAGATGCCCTATGTTATAACAGCAAGGCTTGACTCGTATACCAGTTTATGATAGAAAAATGATAATAGTAAAAACCCATTTATTTAAAGACCCACCACAAAGACTGTGATATCTAGTTATATTCTGAAAGTTAAGAATTAATATTTGAAAATGTTCATGAAGTCCTACACACTCAATAAAGTTTGATTTATTTTTGGAGAGAGAAAAAAGAGACCTGTTAAAGGTATTGTACTGTTTGTACTTAGTTGTTATTACTCTGTCAATATCGTAGTTACCAATCACATTCATCTGAGAAATTAAGAGTGTGTTTCATTTGGACTCAAGTGTCGTGTCAAGTCCAATAAATTCAAATCAAACGCCCAAGAACACAACACTGGCGTCGTGACCCTGCTGACCCCAACACACGAACATACTTCCCTGATCTACCTCGTATCAGGTGGACGAGGGTTGTAATGTCAGACAACAGTGCGCTATGCACTCGTGACTGTCTACAGTTTTTATGATTGGTCAGTAGTGCCTTCAACACTCGTGTTACGTTTTTGGTTGTTTTATTTTAAATTACTTCGGGACTCGACACAAGTTGAGTGTTGACAAATCAAATACCTTCAAGGGTACTGTAGCTCAGTTGGCTGGTCTTTCTGATGTTCAGTATGCTAATCTATGTCATACAGTACTTGATATAGCACTAGTATTTATATACTTCAGTCATCAGAGTCTTCTTAATACTTGTCAATGAAGTGTCAAACTGTATACAAGATGTTATATTGCAATATTATACTATCATTGATACAAGTGATACTTGAAATATTATATACGGTATATACAAATATATTCATATTGCACATATACATATGTAAATACCATTCTGTATTATATAGTAAATTCAAAATGAATTTTAGTAATAAACTGATGTACTATGTATACACTTATATTCATATTGCACATATACATATGTAAATAGCAATATGTATTATAGTCAAATCAAAATGAATTTTAATGATATATATATATATTTATGTTATCGCACTTGAATATTGTTACTCAAATCATAATAAAACAATTGAAATGAATAAATTACCTACATTCTATTTATCAGTTTGTTTCTTTTGCTGTTGAACAGACTTTACTGGTATGTCCACAATATATTTTATGCAGCTTCATAGAAAAATGATGCAGTCGTAAAATATTGATTTCAACAAGAATTGCCATCTAATGCTAGAAATGGAATCTGGCAGAATCTATTTATCGCCCCCATAAAACAGAACGGTGTGCGTAATGTTCAGGTGAAATCCTTTAATTTAAATTGGTATTTACTAATATATGAACCATACCAAATGCATGCCTGCGGTAATAGGTCTTGGGCGAGAATAGGTCCCCAACCAGTACGGTTTTCAAAAGTAGGGACTGTGGCATCTCATAAAGCCAACTACATGAATTATATAAACCTATCTCCAAGATATAGCAACCTGGTTGCTATAAATCTAACTATCGTGGTGTGTTAAGACACCGCTCCACGTGAGAGTACATGTCGACATGTTTGTCCGAACTACTGTCGATAGAACCAGTTACTGATTGTATTGATTGTTTATTCAAGTGTCACGCTTGTGTTACAGTGAACAGTTACTCGTAAGGTCTAGTCCACATGCAATTCATTGTCTGACAGTGAACTAGCGCAAGAAATGTTGCACGTGGAGCGCCGCCTTTAGTTACGTGAACTGCTATAACCCTAAGTGCATGTAGTGCTAACTACGTGAATGCTATAACTAACTACCTGCCAGATACGTGAATGCTATAAAACTATCTACATGTTTTCTACATAAAAGATCTCAGAGACAGGCTTATGTAATTGATGAAGTTGCATATACACTGGACAGTTTTCATACAAGTTACAACCGGATGTTAGTTATATTAATGGGATATAAATACCCTACATAATCATATTGAGAAATAAATGTACTTATCATTTGGCGACATTTTCAAGCACGTTGTCGTTGTACCTTCAGGCAGAGTTTCTGAAAAATATTTCAAGATAACCTAGAAAAATGTGAATGGTTTTCAAAAGTAGAGATATTGGCATTTCATAAAGCCAACTACATGAATCATATAAACCTATCTGCAAGATATAGCAACCTGGTTGTTACAAATCTAACTATAGTGATGCGTTAAGGCAGCGCTCCACGTGAGAGTAACTGAATTTCAGCTAGTTACTCGCAAAGTGTGTGTGTGTGTGTGTGTATATGTGTGTGTGTGTGTGTGTGTGTGTGTGTATATATGTGTGTGTGTGTGTGTGTGTGTGTGTGTGTGTGTTTGTGTTTATACGCATCTCAAGTACCTTAAATGGAGGATAGCATTTGTTTTGTGTGTATATACAAAATGTATACTAAAGTATTGTCAGAAATGAATTTCGCCACTCACATTTCTAATTTCACATAATTATATCATTGTGAATTCTTCAAATATCAAATTAAAATATGTATCTACCAATATTGTATTTATTACGTGTTTTATATGTGTATCAGTTATAAATCTTGTACTGTAGTTTTGAAAATTGCAAAATCCTAATAATTACAGAATATAGCTTGGAGTTAAGTAGACAAGTTATGTTGTTGAGTATATTAATAACTTCTTGAATTACGTTCCTGTTTATAAAAGTGAAGAGGCTCTATAATCACTCGCCACGTCAAGCAGACCAAGTAGACCACGTCCGCCTTCACCCCAACGCGGAGCAGTCCCGTAACCTTGATACGGGAATGCAGCAGCGATGTTGTTAGCCGCTGTTTAACGTTGTTACGAGCCAATCAATTACAGAAATTAATGACCTTTGCTTCCGTTTAGTATATCTCGATACACGTACTCCCTTCATAATCAGTCTTTAAATACAGAGGGATGTATTAAAGGGACACCTCTGTAGGATCAACAGGGACCCATTTCAAGGCATTTGAAGGGTTGTAGGATCTGTTTAAAGATTAACATAAACAGCTCACAGGATGAAACCACTACAAAGGCGTCTCAGCGGACATCGGTATGTTATATGAATAAAAAGTCAATGAATGTGAATAAATTATAATGCCAAGACTATTTATACTTGAATCGGACAGAACTATATATAGATGCATGCTTACAGATTCATTCAGGCAAAGTAGGGTTTCACTTGGAACAAATTGAAACAGAAGATGTTTCACCACAAAACGTTTCTATGAAGTCTTATGTCTTTTGTTTTTAGAGTTTTACATCATCGTCCAGCAATGCAATCTAGACGCGGATCTATGAAGTCCCAAAACATCCTGAGAGGGGGAATATAATTTACACACATGTACATTAAATATGCAATTCAATTCAATATGTACAATGTATACCGAATGTAACATGGAGAATACAGTATACATCACACAAGTTTAGGGAACATATACATTATCTCGTGTTTAATAAAACCTTGCCATTTTAACAATAAGTGGTTAAATAATTAAATAGGTTTTAAATATTTAGATGTTGGGGTATTTACAATAGTATGGTGGAAGGTGTAACATTGTCTGTAGCATTGGCAGAGTAGACTGAATTGATATTCACCACCAATTCCTATACGTAGAATAGATTAGACCTGATACAAGTCCGTAAGAACTGACGACACGTTGTCTCTTTAAAATTGTTATGCAGGGCCGGTATTCATAAAGGGGCTTAAGTCAGTTTTTGATGACCAACTATATAGCAAAAACTGACTTAGCCCCTTCATGAATAACGGCCCTGGTTTACAATAGTATTTTAATGTTTTAATGTGTAAGATCATTGTAATACTAATTTAAAATTTGTAATACTATCCAAAGCGAAATTCGTTGTCGATTCTTGTCTTGAGTTCACTCACAACATGTACTCTTAATGAATAAACACGATGCTTAAAAATAAGTATTATATATTATCTACATAACAATAAGGAGAACTATGAAGATAATTGGGGTGAGCAAAGTGCGCGACCTTTTCAGAACGCGACCCTCCCTCTTTCGGTCATTAATCGCACACGGTCCAATGACTGGCCGCATTCAGGTCGAATTAACTTTACCACAGCTATTTACATGAGTATATAGATTAATGACATTAGCAAACATATCTATGTACTTAAAGTTGTTTGTGTGACATTTTATTTTTTTCATCGTGAAATGTTTTTAATGGAGCGTTCCCTGTCCATGGGACATTGATTCAAGCGTGATGAAGCGAAGCAGAGATGATCGCAATGTACTAGTATTTCAAAGTTGTATTTTATTCCTTTTCTTGTCTTTTCTCTCTACCCAGAATACACTGTATATTTTTTTTAATCAAGTCGAGTTAGTCTTGTAAAAGTGTGTTGCACTATTAATATACACTGTTTATACATGTCTAATTTTTATAAATCGTACATAAGAGCTTACGTGTAGGCCTATAAATAAGAACATATTGAGAAACATATATATAGTTTTATATTGTAAGTCTATTCAATACGCTTCCGTATAAGTAGTGGGTATTTATATATTTATATACCGGTATTTAAATAATATGGTGAATAAAACATGAAGATACATTAACTAGTTATTGATTGTCGATTTCAAAGACAATTTAAAACAAACTGCGTGTTATTATCTATATAGTTGTTATGATAAATATAAATATAGGTTTTGAAGCATAGTTTTAACAAAGAAAACAAGGTTTCGGCGAGGCTCGAACTCGCGGCCTTCTGCGTGTTAAGCAGACGTGATAACCACTACACCACGAAACCCGATGACTAATGGATACTTTAGTATAGGCGTTCGTATAAGTCGCAATTGCTTAATGCTTAATGCTTATCGCAGGTAAAATCGATTGTCGACGATGGAACACATCGATGTAAAGATATATAATGGTTTACATTTACATAGTCATAATTCATTTAGCTATGTCCATATGTTGTCAATTTTAAGCTATAATTTAAATTATTCTATTTATTTTTCGTGTGTGGTATCCAATGAAGATTTTAAACTATTAGAATAGCCTATATATTTTTAAATATCATGTGATTATTGACGGAAACCTACACATGTTTAGGCCTACACATGTATTCAATTTATACAAAGTTTACACAGTGCATAGCTATCGAATTTTATAACTCGAGCGGTAATGTGCAGCTTTAATGCAACAATAACGGGTAAAGAAACGCTCCTTGTATTATCCCTATATTGATACATCTTTTGGTATTTCCTTGTGTGTTTCACACCATGTGATGAGAATTAATTGTGTATGACCTATAGATGCATTACATACAATCATTGGTAAACATATATAGCTACAGCTACATGTTCAATGACAATGTAAGCCCGTGGCATTTTAAACATTAGTCAATAATTGCCCAAATTCTTTAAAACACAGTAGGCCTATACATAAGCTCAATGAATGTACTAGAATATATATTTACTGAATAATTTTAACCAACATATTTAGGGATGATATATGGCAGTGTTGAGTTGCATGTATAGTTATCACTCTGACCAACCATCTCTCATGCAGTCTCACGTGGTCTCGAGTGTGCGGTCACGTAGTTGGTATTGCATGAACACGCGCTGAATGATAAAACATATCTTTATTTGTATTTGATCTCCATGAAGACGTGCAGTTTACACAGAAAGGTCTTGTACATGCATCTGCTTCATTGAACTATAGAAAAGTGTAGGCATTTCACGAACAATCTCACTCTGCCCTCACTGGGTTTTCCATCCAATAAGTGCGTTGTTCCTACCGATTTTTGTGTTTATATTGCCGATAGGATGGACTATAAGGTCGAGTCATGAAGCAATCAAATTCGAGGAAATTTAATTATTATGGTACAATGTTAAATACTAGTATACAGATAAATCAAAGTTGATTATGCATACATACACATACATACATAAGCACATACACCTAAATTATTGAGGCATACCTATATGTTTCTATTATGATTATTACCAATTGAAGGTCCTCTTGTCACCGTGAAAAGGCTGATCTTTATTTTTATTACAATATTAAATATTCATTAAAATTAAGGACCCTTTGATGTTTAGGAGGGCCAGATAGCCAGGAGGGTACTCTATTCTAGAAACTATAGAGTAGTTTCAAGAATAGAATACACTCCTGGCTATCTGGAAATTTACACTTATTTCTTTCCCTGATATATAAAACGTCATGCACTTAATTATTATAGTGATATGTTCATTACCTGAACATTTTATGTCTGCATATCTTAAAGTAAATTTCCATTAAATTATACAATAAGAAAGCCAGCCAGCCATGATCATGTATTGTCTTTCTGTACTCTTCTTGTTAAAGCTAACGCACTAATAACCAGGTGGTGAGAAGCAATTGGTGGTCACCTTTAATTCTGGCTAATAATTAAGCTATAAGTGTCACCAATAAGCTGTTAATACCAATCGAGTACTCCAGTCCAGCCTTTACACGGACTTTGTGAGCAGATACTTATCGATGGGACACAATCATACTGTAACTATTAACTAACTATTACGTTTTCAAGAGATGTTTAAATTACACAACGTTGTGTAATGTTACAGTTCCCTGTAAGCGTCCGTGCGTTTATGTTGTATTCATTGCATTACACGTTTGTCGTAGGTGATTTCCTATTATATAAAAAGAAAAAAAGTCAGTAACAATTCACAGTTGTACAATGTCTGTTTTACGAAATGGTCTGATTGTAGTCTTAATGTAACCCTGGATTATACCATGAACGAAACAAAATCAGATAAAAAATACATTATTTTTGTTGTTATTGTAACTACAACATAATTATATTATGTAATTATCACCATATTTGCATTTCACTTGATGTATTTGCAGCTGTTGTTATCCAATATTTGATAACATGTTTTCACAAAAATTGAAAATATATGAATATATTCATGTATTATCGTAAATAGTGCACCATAGATCTACGGCCAATTAATGAACAACATTAAAGTACTATCAATTACTTCAATACAATAGATGTACATGCTAAATTATACAGGCAATATACAGTATACATATATATAATTAATTAATTTTAATATTACATTCTACCTTAGTTTACATATATTCCAGTAACATTTTGAAGAATGTGTTAACACTTGTAGATCGTGTTTTTTTATTAGTAAACTAAATGTTTTAAGTGTTTTACGTGCAGATGGTGCTTTGTATTATTAAATTAGCTGTGTGTGCGGCAGGGGGATGTTCTTTAACAAGCCTTGTTGTACCGACACTCAAAAATAAATAAGCAATTTGTTGTAATGGTTCTTCAAGCGGGAGGGTGATGTTCAGATGCTACTCAAGAGCATTATCCACGCATGTTCGATTGGCTAGGCATTGAAGAAGATTTAAAACTAATAGCCTGCCATGTGAAAAATACACATCAAGGTTTATCGTCACGCTAAAACACAAAGAAAACGCCGACTTATAGTATTGATGTCGCTCTGTGTGAAAACACCTACCTGAAAATAATAGTTGATTTATGTTTGTTGAATTCATTTTACCCAAAGAATACAGACTATCGTTTTCAGAGACATTGATATTCGTCCTGATCTGTATAGACACGTGTGTATATTATTAAACGCGTTCAATAACTTTCAATGCACACCGTGGCTTGAATGTACAATTCAGGCTATTTTACAGCATCGTAATTCCTTTGATCTCCGGGTTAGTGAAACATCCATGCATTTGCTTTGTATATCAATTTAATAAGTCAATGAACACATTCAAAATAGTGTTAAAACGGAATAGAGAAATCTGTATTTACAGGTTTTTTAAAGCCTATCTGTATAGAAGCCTCGCCTAGACAGAAAGCAAACTTAGGGGTAGTGTTCAAGCTCTGGAAATGTCACTTTAGTGGTGATGCACTGACCGCATGCTATACGCATCATATGTTAATATGATAATTGTAAGTATAGATCTACACATGTGATTGGTATACACATGTGATAATTCTAGATATGCGTAAGTGATACCTGTTTGTTCACGTCTGCGCGTTGTCCCTTTGAGCACCAGTGTGGAGTTTAGCGCATTACGTTTACAACAGTCTTCTTCTTATTGTCATTAATGGCCGTTATTCCTGCCGAATTTACGTGTACACCCGATAGATCATCTTGCCTAGCCCACGTGACCTAACTTCGATACCTTCGTGCGGTCGTGTGACATGGAGACAAGCGAAGCTCGGAATTGGTACCCTTGCCTGGGGGAGATGCCGATAGATAGGAAGGCCTGTTCATATTTTTATTATTATTAATTATTATTATTGTTGCTGCTGCTGTTGTTGTTATTATTGTTGTTATTATTACCGTATACGGTCTGCACGTGGACGATAGGTGCCGACGTATGAAAGTCTAAAGCTGCGTCTACACTAGAAAAGAAAACACACCCAACAGAAGCTGAATATATTGTCTTAGGTATTGAGAAAGCCACTTCAACAAGCGATTACATAATAACCCAGATAAAAACCAACACCATCACAATTTAAAGGTGACGATAGTGAACTATCCAGGCCATTCACTACCAATAAAATAACAGAACCCGTTTCAGCGATTTAAGTCAATAAATTGAAAGTCTAGAACAATGTGTGAACAATTCTGAAAAACGAGTATAAGCTCGGTTTGTTTTTAAAAGAATACACTCAAGCTGAAAGCCAGATATGGATCCACGCTATATAACCATAAGGTAAATAACAGTAACAAGTCGAATGATGAAAACATTAACAATTACAAAGTCTGATAGAAGCAATGTGTTTGAAACAGTCAAAAGTCTCAGCAGTTCTGAAACTCGTATATTCTGTGTGTTGTCTAGAAAATACCAAATATACAAGCTAACGAACGGCCAAACTGAACAAGATGAATATTATATGTTCGGAAATTTAAAATAGGTACCGATATTTCTGAAGACCCATACGTTTAAATCACGGCCTATAGGATTATCAATAAAACGCAAATACCATTTTAAAATCCATTACACATTATTCTTTCAGAAATAAGGAAAATATCTCTGCCATTATATATACATGTATTATATAAATATAGGCTGTATATAGGCTGCCCTGTTTGTACTGATCTGGAGAAAGGAAATCAATGAAGAAACGTTATTGCCGTTCGTGGGCAATATCTCACAAGTCATTTTATGTTTCTAGGATAAATATGGAATATATTAGCATAATGTTCCTTGTTGAACGATTCCATGACATTGGGACCTAATGAAGCTGAAGAATCGTATTAAACTACAGGTCAATTTTTCTTCTGTCAAGTCGCATCGCCCCGTTTAATACTGTCAATGATTAGACATATAGATGATGAATGATCAGAACTCCCCGACCCTTTCTTCTCAACATGGAATCAACTACACTATTGATTCCAGTATATATACTCAATTATGCGCTTGGTCGACTTTGAGCGACCGGGTCACTTATCCTAGACATAAACCGTCAAAAAATTGAAATCATTTTCAATACGAGCCGTCTTTTCCAATGCATTCATTGCAAGAGTCGCAGTTTTTTTCTGTTCCGCCAATGAAATAGAACCACTGATCCGTGCTGCCACCTAACGGTGAAGATTGACATGAAGAGCGATCTAAGGGAAACGATCAAAGAACCTTTTGATTTTCCACTCATAGAGATGCTTGGTTTTATGTCTACTCGTAAATTTTACGCCATCTTCACCATAACTGTTAATCGAGAACACCACACAAAGGGGATCCGTTAGAAATAGACACAAATAGACACTAAATACACCGAAGATCATACCAAGGTTTAAACATAATTATATATGCACTTTATTAGATCCACTTCCTTCCTCTGAATTGCGAGTAAAGGTCATGTAAACCAACTTGCCCCATTCGATGTGAGAGGGTGAAAAAGGCAATGTATTCTGATGACAGGTTATAATAATAAGTATAATGTTTTCATTATATCCAATAGTTTGTTCAATGAAGAACGTGTACCCCCTC